>JAUKPS010104483.1:0-16020 GCA_032273165.1 Chlorellidium tetrabotrys | reverse complement strand
GCCGATCCATTTGTCGCAAGCGTGGTTGGTGACACACTCATCGCCGCACCGACCGAACCACTTGTGCCTGCAGCTCCTGCAAAGCTCAGCGACGGCACAGACGCTCCAACATTAGGCCTCTGGGTTTGTGGCTGATTCGAGGATGACCAGCTTCCGTCACCCGAGCCTAAGGGATTTGGCTTACATCCGAATAGCACCAGAAGTATAATTCCTCCGAAAAATCGTCCGATTGAGCGAATAGTCATCTCTACTCCATTCCAAATGTTAGCCCAAAGAGAAGTGTCCGATTCTCTTGACGAGCAAATGAACTTGATTGATGACTCTTCTCAAAACCGAGAGTCACTGAGTCAATTAAGCTAAATCTGGAGCGTGTGCTGCGTCCCAATCGAATAGACGTTCCAATCGTACTACCAACTCCCGGTCGATAACTCGAATCTGAAAATGAAAACATCTGTGAGAAGGAAGCACTAAGCTCTAGGGCACGATGCCCTAATCGCCCCACACCCCAGCCGATCGAAACTCCTGGCACAAGCATCGGTTCTTTTTCCGTGACCAAAGATCCTGCATTGCTTAGCCGATAGAAAAGCTCTTCCCTTAAGTCCACCCCGCCTCCGATTTTGAATGACGGGGTCATCAGCGCTTTTAGATTATAGGAAGCACTAACCAGATGCCCGGATTTGTCTTGAATGCGGCGGTGGTCTTTAAACTCTCGGAGAGAAAACTCCTTATAACCGATCAACCACTCAGATGAGATCCTCGCACCCCACGTAGATGTGGCTCCGGCGCGTACACCCCAGAAATTATCGGAAAGCAGTTCTAGTTCTTCTTTCGTCGAATTAACTATCACGTCATGCCTAAAGAACCCTTTGGTCAGTCCAAGCAGAAACCGACGCCTCTGCCTTGGGTAATAGGATGAAGGAGCTCTCGTTTCTAAGTTCGCAACCACAGAATCATCAATTGATACAAGCGATGGTGCTACACGTCTCTCTTGATCAATTACATTGCTTGGAAGAATTAGCCTCTGCCCAGGAAAAATACGCGCCCCTCGATGACGCTGGAGTTTTTTGTTGAGGTGAATTGCCTTGTTTAACGAGCCATGTTTACCATAAACAGGCCGAAAACCTTTTCGTAACAACACCACGGAGAGCGTATCTCCGGGCTTAACTCGGTAAAAGTCAGCAGCTGTCGCGTTGAGACTGAATGTGAGAATGAGAAAGAATGTCTGACGCCCTACGCTTTTCACTTATCCCACCTTGGACAAAGTCAAAGTATCCGCAAACGCGGAATACTTTGACTTGATCCTAGCCTCCTTTCAATAGGCTCACACGCGGGATAAAGCACGCAAACGCAGATTATGCTGCAAAAAAAAAGAAGCAATCGAATCAATGAGATTTATTCCAAGGCAAAAATGCCCGCCCCTCCAGAGATTACTTCTACTTAAACTCTACATGAATTCCTTTTGGAATAAAACTTCGAATTAAAAGCTAGTCCCTCCTTATATGGAAATCAAAAAAAAAAATGTATCTCCGCAAAAAGATTGCTTCCAAAAATCCGAAGCAATGTTGAGTCAAAAATAATCAGGAACCTCTTTAAGAAATAGATGCTTTTAGTGCCCCCTAAGAATGCAGACAGTAGTTTGTAGTTCCTAAGAGCTGCCTAAAGGCCAAGGGAACCGATAGTACGCGGCCGATCGAAAGTTTTAGAAAAGATTACAAACTAGGATCGGTCTTAAAACTATGATAATTTTTAATCTAACTTTTTTGAGAAAATTTATGGTTAGTAAAAATGAAATTTTATCACTTATTGAAGAGCTGAATACTCAGAGCGATATTCAAGCAGACAAAACAATTCAAAAATTAGAAAAAGTAGGTAAAACAGCTATTCCTTACTTGATAGAATCTGCTCAAAATGAAGAGTCCCTTAGAGTTATGAAATGGAGTCTCCTCGCACTGGGAGCAATTGGTGATAAAAGGGGGATTCCTATATTAGTAAAAGCTTTAAAGCATGAAAGGATGACAGTTAAGCTACAAGCACTGGGTGGTCTTGCAAGAATGAATCATAAATCGTCCGCAAAAAAAATCACACTACTTCTTCATGATGAAAGCGGTGGAGTCCGTGGTCGAGCTTTAGCAACATTAATTATACTGAATAATAAATCGATTTCCCCTTCAATCCCACCAATGCTGAATGATCCAATGTGGTATATTCGTCAAGAAGCATGCAGAGCATGTGAACATTTTAAGATTCAATCATCCATTCCTATTTTATTGAAGTTGGAAAAGAATGATGAAAAAAAAGCAGTTCGTACAGCAGCACAAAGTGCTCTTGAAAAAATAAAGCGAACCTCAGCCACTAGCAATCTATTCAGCTGCTTGATCACTTGAACGAAGAAAACGTTAACAACGGATGACTTTAGCCATTAGATTTTGTTCACCTCTTACCGCCTTGCTGTCTCTTAACAATGATCTAGCTTTAAAGCTAAAAGGGAGCCTTGATATGAAAATCCTTGTCGTTTTCATTTTTATTTTCGTTGCTACGGCTTATGCTGAAACTTCACTCCACAGTCTGATTGATAACGAATTAGGAATAGCTGAAACCAATCTGCATATTGAGAAAACTTCAATTGATCCCAAAGGTAATAGAGAGGTTTTGACTTTCTTTAAGGGGTTTGACTCAAAGATCTTGTGGCAAGTTGAACACATCACAAAACACAGGAATGTTTCTTCAAGAATTCAAAGATTTAAAGACGGTAGCAGGTTATCGGAGAACTTTTCTTCTACTGGGAAAGTAGAATCGAGGATAAAAACCGATAATAATGGTAAAACGACTGTTGAAAACTTCTAGCACCATCTAATTATCTGTTCTGCGCGTTGCTTCTATGCAACCTAAATTTGGGTTAAATAGAAAGTTCATCTACACATTTCTTGATGGCCCGCAAAACGTGCCTGTGCTCCACTTCATATCTTTTAAAACTTCCCCAAATGAATGGCGCTGAAAAAAAATAAACCAGACCGACAGTGCACCTACTGCTTTCTGGTAGTCGATGATTGCTGTTCTATGACAGAACTATTCACACCCCCAAGAGAGGGCTCGCTTCGATGAACTCTCATGACGTTTTAATCCCTCCCCTCGGTGTAATCTTCCCAAATACCAAAAAAAACGTGTTTCTCATTTTCAGATGAAAGATCAATGACCTCTATCTTTCCAAACACGCCATAATCTATGACCGTTTTCTTTGATGGTAACTCTTTAGGATTGTCTTTAGAATCTGGAGTGCTGTCGTTCATACACCTTCCTCAACTTGCGAGATCTAATATTTTCACAGGCTTCAGCAAGCAGAACACATTCATTGAGCCAAATCCGTTTTTAGCGATGAATTCATTCTACGCTACTACTAATACCATTTTAATAATTAAGACATTTTTTTAAGATCAATTGCAAAAAAGCGCTTCTGTCTGGGTGAAGCACAAAAAAATATCTAGTGTTTGTTCAGACTCTCTCTTCATCTGAAGATCAATTTATTTTAAACTGTTTCATCTTGATGGTGATATGGAACGAAAAAGATCGTTAGCGTCCGCCCCGAGATCTAACCATCGATGAGTACTCGTTCTCAGCAGCAAACTATTCATAATCCCTTAAGGCAGCTCTCGAGTTTACAAACTCATGGCCGTTTCAAGGTTTTTAGCCAATGGAGCTGACAGAGCAAATCTGGTCCAAGTCTTATTTATTATTCGGACGAGTTTTACCGGGCCGGGTCACTCATCCTCAAGCAGTGATACCCAGCTTCGTATGTGGTCAATCGTAAGCTCATGGTAGTTTGAGTCATTGGCTTCGATTTCAGCAAATTGAGAGTTAGGTCGCCAGGTGTCTAGAATATTAACCTGAGTGATATCGCACTCCGCTTGTGGGTTATCTAAAAAGAACAATGAAGTGGCACCAAGGAAAGCCAATACAGGACAGGCACTAGACTCGTGAAGTTCATCTCGTGACTCATTCGAAAAGATATCTATGCCCATAAGGCTCTCTTTTTTAATCAAAGCTGGAATCTTCGGTGGTGATCGAAGTACTTTTCGTTGAAAATGATCAGGAGCATAAGGCAAGTAATGACGTAAAGAATAAATGTGCTCCTAAGATTTGGAAGCACTAAGGGGCAGGACTATTTTTTTTGAGAGAGGCCGTATGAGAGGGGCTAGGATTTAATTTGAGCTACATGCATAGCTACAAAATCAGAGAGCAGTCTTTCAAGCTGCCCCCTAATTCTATGATTGTATCTTAGTGATCAAGTTAGTGTTCGAAACATCGGGATTCAATCATTGCTTAGATCAAGGGGTGATTTACCAAAGAACTGCTTATTGGGCTCCTAAGTCAAGTTAGGGCCGAGACGATGTTGCGAGAGGTCTAATTTCAGAAACTTGCTGCGAAGGATATGTGTATATGAGTTCTTTCAATACTGGTCGCCCCAGAAAGCGAGAGCTGGCGCCGCGAGGAAAAATGAAAAGAGGTATTTTTTAAACATGTTAGGTTCTTCGGTGATTCTACAACCGTTTTTTTAGCTCGCCCAGTAGAGCTTTGCCATCCGCAAAGACTCTTGTAGTCCCTTGATATCTGTTTTCAGCACTGTTTTTAGGCAACCATCCACGGGTGGGTAGTGCTGCTCTTCCACATCGTAGCTCCCGGTGTAGATTAGAAAGAGCGCCTCATTCCCACTTAATCGTAAGTTCATCATCCAGGCTTCCGGCGTGTCTGAACGAATGTGGTAGTCGCAGATGATGAAGTGGATCAAGTGTTCACGAAGCACAGCGTTTGCTTCGCTGAATGAAGTCGCGGTGAAGATGATCACGCCATCCTCACGGGCCAGGAGGTACCTGGCGACTTCGAGCAGCTCAGGTTCGTCATCGATTATTAGAACTGCTAAGACACCAGGAGTATTCTTCATGGAATAATCTTAGCGGTAATACCATCTCTTTTGTAAACTAAATTAAGATTTTTCTAGTAGATAAAGCTACGCTTAATATGACAGAATTGCTTATGCCGAGAAGAATACTAAAGATCCTAGACGTTTCGCTGTCTTACTGGGAGCAGGGGGATGGCGACAAGTCACTTTTATTACTACACGGCAGTAATCAATCACTGGAAACATTTTCACTGCAGTTTGCGTCATCGCTTCTGTCAGAGTTTCATATTGTAGCGTTAGATTTGCCAGGACATGGCCTGTCTTCTCCGTTGGCCCACCCTAGCATGCTTGAGCTGTCAGCGATCATCAGCGAGTTCGTGCGGCAGACAATGACTCGCCCCTTCGTCCTCGTAGGATTTAGCCTAGGAGGGCATGTCGCTCTAGGACTCATGGCCAACGGAATTAAGCCCAACGGGCTCGTGCTTCTCGCCACTCCGCCAGCATCTAGACCCATAAACATGGCCGAGATGTTTCACGTCACGGGCCCCATGAGACTGCTCTACAAGGACACTCTGACCCCCGAGGAGATCACCACACTGGCGCAGGCTTTTTACCGAGGGGTAGAGTCACGGGCCCAAGAAATAGTTGACATAAATAATGTGGCTGCCAGTTTCAAGCAGCAATTTCCCGCAACTCTCATGAATGGAGAGCATATCGATGAACAGTCGTTTATCAAAACACTAGACACTCCAGTACTCCTGGGGACTGCACAGTTCGACGCCTTCGTTCAAAACCAGCTCGTCTTGTTGCATTTGCCCCGCCAGGTGCTACACAAAAACTATCCCTCCGGGCATAATTTGCATCGCGAGTCTGTCGACGAATTTACCGCGGATCTCGCAGCTTTCGCGAATAACGTATTTGGAAAAGAGGTCAGCCATGTCTGAGATGAAAACACACACAGGGTCATTGTTTCGTGATCTTCGAAAGCTTTTCGGTTACACACAGATCGAGATGGCGAGTCGCTTGAACGTCTCTCAGTCGACGATCTCCAAAGTGGAATCTGAGGTCTTCGTTCCTGAATTGACCCTCTGGTTTGATTTTGTGAAGGAGTTTGGCATTCTTGATCCGTACTGCTTTTACTATGGGACGGCTGAATTGCGGGACCTTCCTAATCTCTTCGAGGCCAACAAATCGGGTTGGTACGGAGTTTGGGCTCCCAAACATAAGAAGAAAATGACCATGACGATCCGTGCACTTGGTCCGATCATCACTCACTTGAAGGTCCATGCCCCGGCGCCGCTCAAGACACTTCTCGCAAAGAATGGCGCCACGCCTGTTGTGCTCTCGGTGCTCAACTACCCCGTCCCCTCCGATGTCGTATGGGGGCTCTTTGAACTGGCACAAGATTGTAAAGTGAGCTTTAACCTCGCTAACGTCGCACCAATGCAAAACGAACAAGGGTTCTTCTTCACACGACTTCCAACGCAGCAAGCCCCGCAGAGTTATCTCGCGTTTGTGCAGTCTCACTCTGGGGACTATTTCGGTGCGATCAAGCTTGAAAACAGTAAAGAGGAAATTGAGGGCATTCCTGCGTCTATAAAAAAATCAGTCCGGAAGTATCTTTCCGAATACCCAGCGCACTTAAGCCGGCGCCCAAAAACACAGCTAAGTGCATGAGGCAAACTCTCTGGTCCAACATCAGAACTCTACAGGATGCGTCGAGGCTTTCAAACTCTGCTTTTGCGAACTTGATCGGACTAGAGGAAGGGTCGCTTCACGAGCTTCAGCGGCTTTCCAAAGACATCCCACTCGATTGCGCAGCGAACCTGAGTCAGTCGTTCAACGTCGATCTGCAGGCGCTCTGGGCCTCGGAGGTCGATGCCCAAGCAGCCGAGCGATTTTTTCATCGCAGGCCTGCGGAACTTCCCGAGCGCTACCGCGTTGGAAGGTTTAGCAGAGTGAGAAGCGTGCTCAATCTCCTGGAAGGAGTTCGCACGCAGCGAGGATCAGAGTACGTCGAGCAACTCCTGCGCTATTCGCAGATCCCGAGCACATTTTTTGACGATCCAGATAAGACTATTAATGTTCGTTTCATCACTGATTTAACCGAACTTCTTGCCCGACGAGGTTGGACGCCCGAGCAACTTTTCTCCCTTGGCCAGCTTTCTTACCAGACTCATAAAGACAGTGCTTTCGGTAGGTCCATGGCGGTGCACACGAACTGGCGTTCAGTCTACGAAGCATTAGTGGTAGAGCACTCTGCGGCTTTTGATCGCAACTACGATTATCGTCTTGTTCGCCGTGAAGATAACCGCATTATCATTGATGCTCTTCCGAGGGAAGAAGTCTGCGAAGCCCTGCAGACCGAAACCTTTGATACGGAAACCACGTGCTATACACGAATGGGGGTCATGTCCACGGCGTCGTGCTATGCGAAGCTTCCTGCCTCGCAAGTCACGAAGCTTCGTTCGGTGCATCGCGGGGATGACCGTAACCGTTACGAGATACGGCCATCCTCCACTCTGTTGTACCCTTAAGCGACTTTCTTCTTTTCAAGCAACCCAATATATTCGATGCGCTGATCCCATAGGGCCTGGTATTTCTTCGCACAGGCCATGGCCTGCTCGGAGAATCCGACTCCGTGATAGACCTCAACCTCGGAACCAAACTGAGCAGAGTAGGCGAACTTTTGTTGTGCAACAAGTGGACGCAGCCCCATGAGATGAAAGAAGACATCCGTTTTAACTTTTAGGGTTCCCAGCGTTACCATGTGGGGTATCGCCATTTCTTGATGGTGAAGGCAACCAATCGCCATGGTGATTTCGCGAAGCTCCTCTTTCTGCTCTGCTGTCTTTCCGACTCGAACATTCGGATCCTGCGCCCATGCCGAATCCCACGAAATCGCGTGAGGGCAATCTTGATACTGGTTCATGATTTGTTTCATCTCATGAGTCAGGACTTCATTCCCATCCTGCTGAACCACACTTAAAGCGGGAAATTCCAGCCGGTGTTTGAGGCAGCGCTCCCAGGATACTGAGCGGTAGGCAAAGATCGGGGTCAGTCCCGTCGCCGACTCCTGACACAGTATAAGGTGGGTTGCAAAGAAATCCGCCTTATCAACTGGAATGACACCGGGGGCGTGCACCTGTCCATAGGTTTCATATTTAATATGGAATACCTTCCCCATCAGAGATGCCACTACAGGATCCAGCATCAGACTAATCGGATAATCCACGACAACGAGCTTGTAACAATCAGAATTTTTCATTTTAGACCTCATGTTTTTTTGGAAATCTGCCGTTATTCCTTTCGGAATTAATATTCTTGTCGGAATCGACATTTATAAACATGAGGTAAAAATGAAGTACGCAATGGAAAGTGAAGGCGAAGCGAAGAGACTCGAAACTCAGGCCCAACAAAAGGGCTACCAACTTGAGGGGGAGCTCGCAGGCATCGACTTACCGGTGAAAGGAAAGTTCTTGGATGCTGGCTGCGGCAGTGGTCTACTTTGCCGATTCCTGAAATCGCAATCGTCTCAGCGCGACGTGTGGGGCGTGGATTTCTCCGATCTGCGGCTGCACCAAGCGGCGCAGACGGCGACGGCGGAAAATCTAACCATCCGCTTCCAGCGTGAAGATCTCACCAGGCTGAGTTTTGAGGACGCGAGCTTTGACGTGATCTTCTGTCGCTACGTCTTCGAGCACTTGGCGCGACCGGATGTGGTACTGAAGGAACTCTACCGAATCCTCAAACCCAACGGGAAACTCATCCTTATCAACTTCGATGGCATAGTAGTCAACATGCATAGCTGCGACCAGTTCTTACAACAGCAGTTGGAGCAACTCGCGAAGGGCTACGTCGGCGATCTCTACATCGCTCGTAAATTGCCGTCGCTTCTGTCCCAGCACAAGTTCGGCGACGTCCGGTGGCAAACGTCGTGCATGGACTTCACCGCAGCTGATCGCCAGGAAGAAGCCCTGAACACTCGGTCTCGGTTCGATTTTGCCAACGAAGTTCTCTGCCGAATCTTTGGCGGAGAAAAGCAGGTCAGCGAATTCAAAGCGCGCTACTTCGCCGCCCTCGATGATCCATCGACGACGATCTTTTACACGAAATTTGTAGTAGAGGGCACTAAGCGGTAGCTACATGACTTCGGTGACGTGGAAGACCTTTCCACGTCCCGACTTTTTCGACATGTACATCATCTGATCCGCAAAATCGATCAACGCTCGCGCCGACTGCGCATCATCCGGATACACCGCAATCCCCACCGACAGACTCAAAAAGTACGGCTTATCTTGCACCGTAAATTCATTGGCCTTGATCGCCTTGGAGAGCCGCAGGGCCGTGAGCTTTGAATCGTCGAGGCCCGTCTCGGGCAACAAGACAATGAACTCATCACCGCCGTAGCGATAGATTGTATCACTGCCGCGCAACTCTGCTCGGAGAATCGCCGCCATGTCGATCAGTAACTGGGAACCATGCACGTGACCAAATTTATCGTTCACACTCTTGAAGAAGTCGATGTCGATGAAGAGCAAAGAAAACGACTTGTTCTGCGAAACGCGGTCTTCGAGATCCTGCGCCAGACGCCGCTGGTTCCACAAACCGGTGATTTCATCGGTGAGTGCGAGTCGTTTCATGCGGACGCGTTCCAGATGCGCTTCGTAGTGCTCGCGCTGACCACGGAGGAGATTCAAGAAGTGTGGTCCAAAGACCTCATCTACGGAGAACTTTTCTGTCCCGCTGGCCGTCCAGTAACACACGAAATCCGGTGCGAGTTTGATCACCCACGACAGGGATTTCGAGCGCAGATCAAGTCCGAAAAAAATCCCTCGAGGATCCTGCAAGAAATGCTGGAAGCGTTTAAGCTTGGCCCCCTTGAGATTATGTTTCTTCCCCAGAAACTCATCGATCCCGTGGGGCAATAGAAAACGGCGGTTCTCATCGACTTTCAAGAAGAGAGAAAAATAACGAACGAGGTTATCCGCTAAGTCATCCCACTGATCCGCGATGGGACGAGTAAAGAAGTGTGCGGCGGCCTGCAGTGCCGTCCAGTCAGCGGGATTGGCGATGTCTCCCGGGCGCAAAGAGACTCGACGCAGGGCCTGGCCAAGTTCGTAGTCATCAAACGGCGAAAGCAAAACATCAAACGCGCCGGCACGAAAGAAATGCACCAGCAAATGGGGATCGCTTTTAGGGGATACGACCAATAAAGCGGCACGCGGAAAACGGTAGAGAAACTCTTGCACCAGTTTGAGCGCCTGGCCGAAGTGCGCGGGAACCTGCAAAACCAGAATATCGACGCCACCCTTCTCGGACAGTTGATCAACGCTGGTGGATGCAAAGGACGTGCGCACTTTGAGGCGATAGGCCTTCACGGTGCGCTTCACCTTCTCACTTAAAAGTGGATCAAGCCCGAGCCCGAGCAATCGTAAACTTGGGGACGCTTTCGAGGACATCATCAGACTTCCAGATTTTTCTTCAGTTTTTCCAGTGTCGCTAACTTTGGATCGTCTGACTCAAGGATGCCGATGGCAGTCCGCAAAGTCTTAATTGCTTTGTCGAGCTTACCTTCCAACTCCGTCTTATCACCAACCGTTTTTTGCTCAATGGCATTCATCGCTTCCATGTCAAATTCCATGGCGTCCATGCGGCGCTTGAGCTCGAGTATTTTTTGGTCACGATGACGTATCTGCGTTTCTGCATCACTCTTGAGGAGCTCCAAACGTTGCTCCAACTCGCGCTCGCGGCTCGAGACCTTCTTCACTTCGAGCTTCACCTTCTGCTGCATGGCCAGGACTTCGGCCTGGTAGGTCTTCGCTCGTTCTTCGGCGAGTTTACGGCGCTCTGTTTCAAGCTCAATTTGATACTTGAGATCAAGGCCTTCTTCTGTCAAACGGCGCTTCATCAATTGGATTTCTATCTTCTTTTCGTCCAACTCTGCACGCATGCCTAAGGTGTTGCGAGAATGCGCGGTCTTGTCCTCTTCGAGGGTTTCAATCTTTTTCAACAACTCCGCACGATCCGAGCGCAAATGATTGAGCGTCGCCTGGAGGCGCTCGAGTTCATGGTTATAGTGACCCTTCACTTCTTCGAATCCACTGCGGTCTTCACCCGTTGAGCGAGAGGATGGGGCCGCCACTGAGCGCGGGATTTCCGGTGCCTCATCTGGCCCCGCATCGAAACTCAGTTCGTCGTCTTCCTGCTCAAGCACCGGGGCCGACGGGAGGGGTTTCTTAGCTGGTGCTTTCTTCGGAGCTTCAATTTCAATTTCTTCTTCGGCATCGAACGAGAGTTCAACCGGTTCTTCTTCCTCTACTTCGCCACCCATGAAGACGGCTGACCCGCTGGTCATCTCCTCATTGACCTGTGAACTGAGGAATTCGTCACCAGCAAGATCCAGTTCACCACTTGATTCCTGGGAAAGATTGGCGCGCACCATGGTCGCACTCGTGGCATCGGCCTGCATGATTTCTTCAATCTCGGCGAGCTTCGCGAGAACATTTCCATCGAGGTTGATGTCATCTCCCAGCTTCAAACTGGTGGCATCGTCTGGCGCCGAAAGCTCGTCATCGCCCAAAGAAAAATTGTCGTCACCGAGCGAGAGATCAAGGCCACCTTCATCCGGAAGACTTTGCGGAAAATCGTCATCGCCGAGAGAAAGTTCGCCGCCATCAGCAAGATCCAGCTCTTTGTCGTCACTCATCGCCATCTCCTCTCCTCCACCTAAATCTAGATCTGCACCAAGATCTAACTCCGAGGGACTCTCGACCTGTGCTTCAGCGGATTCAAACTTCGGCTTTGCTGTGACAGGAAACACAGCATCGAATTTTTTTTGGATGGCATTGTGTTGAGACATGGCCAAAAATTTGGTCAATTTCTCTTCATCGTTGAAACCTAGTCTGACCAGGGAGGTACCTAGGTCCTTATTGTTTGACACAGTCGACTCCTACGCATGTGGTGCTATTTTAAATGATATCAGGAAGATGGCTTTGCTCACTTTTTTGCGGGAAGCGGCAAAGATTTCTGGAGGGATTCGCTCAACCACTCCTGCGTTTGCTACTTGTATGGGGGGATAGAGCGTAATAAAATTCCATGCATATCTACCTTAGAGGATTCCCCATGAGATTTTTTAGTCTTGTCCTAGTGGTCATGACCTTCTTTACTGTGCCGGCGAGCGCGCAAGATTTTTTGCCAGGTCATCTCATGGCCATGGACTCGCTCTTTAACCACCACGTTCTCTTGGTAGAGAAATCAACGCACACCATGTCGGTCTATGAAAACCAGGGCGGCATGCCCAAGCTCGTTGAGAAATTCAAAGTCGCGAGCGGAAAAATCAAAGGTGACAAGGCCCGCGAAGGTGATCGGAAAACACCGGAAGGAATCTATAACTTCCTCGAATTCTACTCGGCCGCCAGCCTCAAGCAACGCCATGGCGAGATGTCGAAGATGTACGGCGCTGGTGCGTTTACCACCGACTACCCTAACCTGATGGATCAGCGAGTAGGAAAAACGGGGAGTGGAATTTGGCTGCACTCAACTGACGATGCCTCTCGCATTGATAAGGCCCTGGACTCCCGCGGTTGCGTCGTCGTGAACGATGGCGACCTCAAGCAAGTCTCAAAGTATCTCGACCTCACCAACACGCAGATCATCATCGTGCAAGAAGTGAATTACCTCGCTCGCAACACGTGGGATAAGAAGCGCGCCGAATTGATGGGTGTGGTCGAAGGTTGGGCGAACGCCTGGAAAGAGAAACGCTTCAACGATTACATCTCCTTCTATCACCCGCAAGAATTCCGTGACCGCTCAAAGGGCGGTTACCCGGCGTACAAAGCCTATAAGCAGGCGGTGTTCTCTCGTCCGGATACACCAAAGATCACTCTCGACTCAATTTCAATTCTGCAAGCCGAAGACTACGCCGTCGTGACGCTTCGTCAGGACTATCGCTCTGTGGTGATCAACGACACGGGTAAGAAGACGCTCTTCTTGCGCCAAGACGAAGACTACAGCTGGAAGATCGTCGCAGAACTTTGGGAAAAATACCCTGAGGGTGGTAATGTGGCCTTCACGCCTTCACAACGTTTTTTTAAAGAGTGATCGATGATCGAAAAAGAGTCCTCTGACATTCACATCATTCTTCACGATCATCCAGAGCCGCCGCGTCTGTTGGTGATCTCAAAGACTGCGCTCAAACGTTTTCTGGTCACTCTTCCCTTGGGGATTGCAGCCGTTGTTGCTCTCTCGTTGGGTCTTGGGTTGTGGTGGAAAACACCGCAGGTCTCGGGTCAAGTTCGCCTGCCGAGTTTGCCTGACACATTCAATACAACCAGCAACAGTTCGGATGCTGAAGCGGAACTCAAGGCCTTGAAGCTTGCCCAAGTGGCCATGCAAAATAAACTCGCGCAAACAACCACCACCGAATCAGAACTTTGGCTCGGTCCTGTAAAAAAACCCTACGCACTCCAAGATCTCACGGCGAAGAGCCCGCTCAAGCTCGATAGCATTGCGCTGGAAGACGGCGCGGGTAAACGAGTGTTGCGGTTTAATCTGATCAACACGGGCTCACCGGAAGATCGGATCACCGGTCATGTATTCGTTTTCCAAGTGGATAACCGCGGACTTGCCCCCTACCCTGCGATGACAGCACAGGAGTTGCTGGAGGGGATCCGTTACAACAAAGGTGAAAGCTTTGCGGTGGCCCGGCTAAGGCCCGTAGAAGCTCCCTTTCCTCCGGCCGATTCAGACTCCCGCTTCCTCGTGATTGTATTTAACCGTGAAGGTGATCTGCTCATCCGTCAGGAATTGACGGGCCCCTTCAAAGCCACAGGCCAGTAACATGGATATTACCGACTTCAAGACCGCTCGCTTTAATATCGTAGGTGATGGCAGCAAGCTCAATGGCGTGCTTCATCTGGCCGGGCGCAGTTCGATCAGCGGAGAAATTGAGGGTGAGTTACATGCAGCAGAAGGTTCGCAGCTCATTCTAGAAAAAACTTCTCGCGTGCAAGGAAAGCTCTTTGGACACGATGTCGAAATCCACGGCCATTTCCAGGGCGAGCTTCACGTCACAGGAACTCTGACTTTACGCCCGGGCAGTGATACCAGCGGCGTCATCCACGCCGCACGCCTGGTCGTTTATCCAGGCGCGCTGTTAAATTCTGATACGAGTGCTGGCTAGAGCAAACTTTCTGGTTTGATAATCTGCACTTGGCGAATCTTCGAGAGCGGCCCGACGAGCGACGGATCACCCACCACCACAATCACTTGCTCATCCCAGGTGAAGAGTTTACGGATCGCATCGGCGACCTCACGTTGTCCAAGCTTCTTGACTCGCTCGGGGAACATGTAGAGCTTCTCGAGCGGCTCGCCAACGTGATCCAACATCAACAACTGCATCAAGAAACTGTCCGATCCCTCGAATGAGAAAGGATAGTGACCTACGACGTAGTTACGCATGTGCTCGATGTCTTCCGCGCTGATGTTCGCTGGATTGGTGTTCTTTTCCAAGATGTCTTTCACCACATTGATGGTTTCGGCCACCGTCTCTGTTTTAGAGAATGTGCTGATGCCACTGCGACCATACTCCGCTTGCAAACTGACGTAGCTTCCGATGGAGTACGTGAGACCACGCTTCACGCGCACTTCTTGAATCAAGCGCGCGGTGAAACCGCCGCCCAAGTAATCACTGGCGAAGCTCAAACGCTCATCGGGGTCCTTGGCTTCCGTGCCCGGCAAGTAGCGGCCGATGCGAATCTGCGCTTGGTTCGCCCCAGGAACGGGCACGAGGAAGATCCGATGCCCCATGCCTGAAACAGGATTCTTCAAACGTAATGTTTGTGATGCACCACTCTTCCATCCGCACTTTTGCAGAAACTGATCGCGGATAAAGAGCGCTTCTTTCGGGCCTTTGACGTAGAAACGCTTGGGTGCTTCATCACGCATCTCGCTCCAGCGACTCTGCAACGATTCGGGGCGAATGAGTTCCAATGAAGCCAGATTCCCTTCAGTCGCTTGCTCATAGCTCGAGCCGCGCATCATCAGACTGCGGAATGCCCGTTCGGCCAGAGCACTGTGATTCGATGGCAAGTTGCGGAGTTTTGCCAATGATCTTTTCTGGTGAGGCACAAGCTCGGAGCGTGGGAACTTGGCGTCTTTCACGACGTGGCAGAAACGCTCAACCACCGCCGGCAGGTCTTTGACCAAAGCGGAGAAGGAGAGAACGGCGTACTCGTGAGTCACATTATGAGAGAAGTCGACACCGTAGAAATCGAAGAACTCGCTCAGGGCTTTTTGATCGTAGGTTCCAGTTCCTGAGAACAACAGATCCAAGGCGGTTTGTGTTGTGCCCGCTTCTTTTGAGCCATCACGAAGAGCACCGTCAGAGAAATACATCGTCACCGTGGCCAAGGGAAAGCGTTTGTCTTCGAGCCACGTGGTCTTGTAATTACCCCACTGCAAACTTTTGATGTCGTCTTTGCGAAAGTCGGCTGCCTGAGCTGCGACGCTGATGAGAAGAAGTAGTAGATATTTCATTGAGCGCTCCCTGAATTTTTCTCCCAGACCGTCACCCAGACATAGCCGGGCTGTGCGAACAAGCGCTGGCAGGCGCCTTGGACATCTTTCACCGTAAGACCACGGTAGATCTGCAACTCTTTGCGGTAGTAGGCCCAGTCTCCGTAGAGCGACTGACGATCACCGATGAACTGCGCGAGACCCGCCGAGGTGTCGAGTTGGCGGAAGAGTTCCGCTTCGTACTGGTTCTTCACTTTCTGAATCGCGTTCTCAGTGATGGCGGTTTGGCACGAGCCACTCAATTCTTTAACAAGATTCTCTTTAAAGTTATTGAGATCGACTCCCCTCACTAACTCTCCCCCCACCATGAACATGCCGGCCTTCTCAAGGGTGTAGTTGGCAGCGTAGATCGAGGCGACTTTCGGCCGCTTGCTCAGAACATATTTCTGCACCAGGTGCGCACTTTTGCCATCACCCAAAGCCGAACTCAAAATGTCTTGGGCGAAAGCTTCTGGTGCGCCCGAGCGCGCTGCCGGGTAAGAAAGCATGAACATCGGCGAGGAAGATTGCCCCTTGAGGTTCACTTCCACGGGCGTTTTCACTTGTGT
>JAUKPS010104372.1:0-25884 GCA_032273165.1 Chlorellidium tetrabotrys | reverse complement strand
TGCCACCGATTGGCTGGTCAGTAGCATCACTTGATGAGTCATGAGAGCATCTCGTTCAGGAAAATTAAAACCATTTGCCATTTTTGAAACCCGGCAACAAGGAAGATGGCTTTAAAAAACAGCACTTTGATCCCCAAGTCTGACAAAGCAACCCTTGACAAAATCAAGGGCGCGATTGAGGCAGTGAAGACTGACCCCAAAGCATCGACGACCTGGGGCGGCAAGTTCTTGTCCAGCTTCAAGACGCCGCTGCGCGATGGAGACACGGACCGTGACGTTGAGAAAAGCCCTGAGTACAAGGGTCACTTCTTTGTCAACTGCAACAGCGGCCAAAAGCCAGGGGTTGTGGATGCGCAATTGAACCCCATCATGGATAAGTCCGAGGTGTACAGCGGCTGCTATGCGCGAGTGTCAATCAACCTGTATCCGTACAGCGTTGACGGCAACAAGGGCATTGCTGCTGGCTTGAACAACGTGCAAAAATTGGCAGACGGAGATTCACTGTCTGGCCGCGCCCGTGCCGAAGACGACTTCACCGCCGTCGAAGACGACTTCCTTGCTTAACCCCCTGGAGAACCTCATGGACCAACCCATTGTGACTTTACAGTTCACACCCGCAGGCGCAGAGCTGATGCTTGCGTCGCTTCGCAAGCTGACCATCGAGCAAGGCTATGACTTGTTTGATCAAACTAGAAATCAGTTTATCAAAGAGATCGAGCGCCTGAACGCAGCTCAAGCGCCAGCCCCAGAGGCTGAGTAGGTTTCGCAACACCCGGTGTTATGAGCACCGGCGCGATGACACCCCGGAAAGACGGGGATCAACACGCATGGGGATTGGCTCCGAGAGTGCCGGAGCATTGAAGGGCAGTGCCCCCTACCAGTCCCCACCCGTGTTGGTGTAGTTCAGTAAATTCACCGTAAGGTGAGCCGAGGCATCGGTGGGTAGAACAGACCCGGCAGGGTCATGCGCTGGGTTCGAGGCCAGCCACCAACAACTTATAAACCAGGAGAACAGAATGCCGGAGGCAGACCTATGGATTTTGATACACCGTTACGAGGCGTTGATCGTCAAGCTATTGGAAAGGTTGGATCAACATGACAACTCGTGAACGAATCATTGATGAGATCGAGAACGCGATCTTTTTGGAACCCAAAGATTTCGATGAGGCCATCATCGGCGTAACCTATAGGTTTGGCATGGACCCGGTGGTTGCCTACGACCGCACCATCGTGATCGACATCCTGGCGCGAGACATGCCCCGCGAAGATGCCGAAGAGTTCTTCGAGTTCAACACGATTGGCGCGTGGATGGGTGACCTCACTCCGGTGTTCATCGACACGAGGCCAGCGGAATGACCATCCTCCGCATTGACCTGGAGACCTACAGCAGCGTCGACTTGAAGAAGTGCGGCGTGCACAAGTACGTCGAGAGCGATGACTTCCAGATCATGCTGTTTGGCTTCAAGTACGGCAGCGGCCAGGTGCACGTTGTTGACCTGATGGCCGGGGAGAAAATCCCGCCACACATCTTGGAAGCAATTGACGACCCGCCCATTCAAAAGACCGCATACAACGCGGCCTTTGAGCTGGCATGTTTGAACCGGCACCTGGGCCGCGCGCTTGACGTGACCCAGTGGAAGTGCACCAGCGTGCACGCCCTGTACCTGGGCATGCCGGGCAACCTCGCAGACGTGGGCCGCGTTGTGGGCCTGCCTCCAGAGAAGCAAAAGATGTCGATCGGCTGGTCGCTGATCCGGTACTTCTGCCTGCCTTGCAAACCGACCAAGGTCAACGGCGGGCGCACACGCAACCACGCACACCATGACCCGGCCAAGTGGCAGCTGTTCAAGGACTACTGCGCGGCCGACGTGGAGAGCGAACACGCCATCGCTGAAAGGTTGGCCAAGTTCCCGGTGCCTGAGTCTGAGTGGAAGCTGTGGCACCTTGACCACCGCATGATGACCAAGGGTGTGAAGCTGGACCGCGAGCTGGTCGAGGCTGCCATCGAGTGCGATGCGATCGTGCGCCAGCGCACATTGGCCGAGGCCGAACGCCTCACTGGCTTGGACAATCCCAACTCACGCAACCAGCTCTTGAAGTGGCTGCAAGAAGAGGAGGACGACACGACCATCAAGGACCTGACCAAGAAGACCGTGCCCACCCTGCTTGCCAACACCGACAGCAGCGTGGTCAAGCGGGTCCTAGAGCTGCGACAAGAGCTGGCCAAGACCTCGGTGTCCAAGTACCACGCCATGGCCAGGGCGATGTGCATCGACGACTGCGTGCGCGGGCTGACCCAGTTCTACGGTGCCAACCGCACCGGCCGGTGGGCTGGCCGGATCGTGCAGGTGCAGAACCTGCCGCAAAACAAACTCAAGGACATCGCCTTGGCTCGTGACTTGTTGAAAGCGCGAGACTACGAAACGCTGGAGATGTTGTTTGGCAATGTGCCTGACACGCTCTCACAGCTCATCAGGACGGCTTTTATTGCACGGCCAGGGGCTAGGCTCATCCCGGTCGATTTCAGCGCCATTGAGGCCCGTGTGATCGCTTGGCTGGCCTGGTGCGTGTGGAGGCTTGAGGTGTTCAACACCCACGGCAAAATTTATGAGGCGTCGGCTGAGCAAATGTTCAAGCTGACACCCGGATCGGTTGGCAAGAAGTCACCCTACCGGCAAAAGGGCAAGATCGCCGAGCTGGCTTTGGGTTACCAGGGCGGAGCCGGTGCACTCAAGACCATGGGCGCTTTGGCCATGGGCCTGACTGAGGAGGAGCTAGACCCCATCAAGGTGGCTTGGCGCGAAGCCAACCCCGAGATCGTGAAGCTGTGGTACGCGGTCGAGGAGAAGGCCAAGCAGGCAGTGCGCCGACGCACGAGTGAGGTGCTGTTGATCGCAGGCGGCCGCACTGAGCTGCGCTTCACCTGGAAGTCCGGGTTCCTCATGATCCGGCTGCCGTCAGGGCGCGAGCTGTTCTACGTGAAGCCACGCATCGAAGCTCAGGACCTGGTGCGCGAGACCATCTCAGGCGGCCAGTTTGTTGTGGCCAGCCAGGGGTCCTTGACATACGAGGGCATGGACCAAAAGACCAAGCAGTGGACCAGGTTGGCCACATACGGCGGCAAGCTGGTGGAGAACATCACTCAGGCGATTGCGCGTGACTGCTTGGCAGAGGCGATGCTGGCGCTGGACGAAGCGGGTATCGAGCAGCTGTTCACAGTGCACGACGAGGACGTGACCGAGGTGCCGTATGGCCAGGGCACATTGCAGCAAGTTGAGGAGATCATGGGCCGCAGCATGGGCTGGGCACCGGGCTTGCCTTTGAGGGGCGATGGGTTTGAGACTGAGTACTACATGAAGGAGATTGATTGATGGATGACGCGATAGATAAAAGTTGGGTGGGCGTGAAGTTCGACGGCGACAAGCGCGACTTCACACTGCTGCCTTGGGACTCGGTCGAAGAGATCGTGAAAGTGCTGGAGTTCGGCGCGGCCAAGTACGCGCGAGACAACTGGAAGCGTGTTGCTGCTGACCGTTATGTGAAGGCAGCGTTTCGTCACTTGGTTGCGTACAGCCAGGGCGAAGAGCACGACCAGGAAAGCGGCCTGCCCCACCTGGCCCACCTCGGCTGCTGTGTTTTGTTTCTGTTGAGCCTGGAGAAATCAGAATGAAATTTAGAAAGAAGCCCGTGGTCATTGAGGCCACGCAATGGTTCAAGATGGGCGATCACCCTGCCGTGACACGCTTTCGTCATGACATATCTGAGTCAATCGGCTGGGTGGACACATTAGAAGGTGGTCACATCGTAAACCGAGGAGACTGGATCATCACAGGCGTGAAGGGTGAACACTACCCATGCAAGCCCGACATCTTTGAGATGACTTATGAGGTGGCTGAATGACACCAACACCAAAACTGCGCTTTGTTGAGCGTGTTATTCAAATCCCAATTGAACCTATGACAAATACAACTATGGGGAAAAAAGTACGCATCCTCCAGCAATGGTGGAAGCCAGAGCAAAACATCATTGACATGGTGGCTGGTAAAACACAAGGTGAATGGCGCGACATACCACTGGAGGAAGAGACATGAATTGCTGCGACGAGTTTGGCAATTGCAAGCAAGGGCGGGAGTGCCCTTTGCGCAAAGAGAAGACATCGTGCACCCGGTGTTTCGGCACGGGCTATGACGCCAGTGGCCAGCTCTGTGCGTGCCAACCCGATCGCTCAGAAGATTCCCGTGTCGTGTTCATCGTGGCAATCATCACAATCGGGCTGACTCTGTTGGCCATAGCGAGTTGTGCAAAATGAAATGTCCAGAATGCGGAACGTGGACCATCGTAAAAGAATCTCGCAAGCGCGAAGACAACACAACGAGACGGCGCTATGAATGCGCCAACATGCATCGGTTTAATACAGTTGAACGAGTCGAAGAGTGCAAGCTCGGTGGAGCTAGAACAAGGAAAAAGAAATGAATTTTGTTTGCCCACTACCCCCAGTCAAAGTGCTCGTGCGGCCCGAGTACCTATACGATTTCCAGTGCCCTGCCGACGCGCCGCTGGTCGAAGGCATCTGGTGCAGCGTCAAGTCAATCAAGGGCGAAGCCTTTCGCTTTGAGACATACCTGCCCCAGTACGGCGCGCTCTACGACAAGCTGCCGATCAGTGCGTTTATTCACCCACCAAAAACGTCGGTGGACGAAGACCTGCCACTGGACGTGCTGCAAATCTGGGACGCGCTGAGTTACCACGTCACCGTGGTTGACAAGCCCTTGCTCAAGGGCCTGCGCGCTGAGTTCTTTGCCAAAGACAAAATGACCTACGGCGGCGAGTACATGTTCACGCTGGACACTTGCAGCCCTGACCCGCGCATACCTGACTTTGGTTTCAGCGAGACGATCGATGAGCACAAGAGCTACAACCTATTGAAGCTCGCCAATGGCCAGTTCGCATTGCAGCCAAACAACCGTTGTCGGTTCTACGACCCAGCGTTTAACCCGGCCGAGATGAAGTTCCCCGACTTCAAAGTAGCCACGCAAAAGTACCGGGTAGAGCAGCATGCAAAATGGCGGCTGGGCGACACATCCAACTTCACATACGAATGAGCGGCTGGCGTAAACAACAGATCAAGGAGAACGAGATGATCGACGACCCTGAAGAAGAAGCCTGGAAAGAGATTGAGGCCAAGAGCTATGCGATTAAGCAAACCCCGACCAACATCTTTACGGTTCGCAAAGACGCAAGCACTGAGGTGATTCGCATCGGACCCGACGGCCGTTTATTTTGGCGCGGCCGTGAAGTTGAAACCGATGACGATTTTCGCGGGGCCATGATGGACCTCGCGGCCGCTTTTCGCAACACCAGGATTTAGTCCTTCTCTTCGCCGGTGACGGTGAGACCTTGACGCAGATTGGTGCGCTTCTCGCGCAGCTTTTCTTTCTCGCGTTCGGACGCCTCGCTGGTGATTGCGCCCTTGGACTCTAGGCGTGTGAGCTTTCTGATCTCAAGCTCAAGCTCTCGGATCATGGCCTTGGTTTGCGACGCTTGAATCTTCTCCGCTGTATCCAGGTCGATCGGGCGGGCCTTGATACCCACGGTCTGCATCGCTGCATACTTGGGTTGGATGGGCAAGCCATCTGCACCGATGCCGGTGTACTCCGCCAGGCCCACGTTGACGGGCTGGCCAGTGCTGTTGGCGATCACGTTCATGGCACGCTCGAAATGAGTGTTGCCCACAGCGATCGCAGGGCTGGCCTGCTTCCACATCCAAGCCGCGCGTTTTTGTGCAGCCTCTGCATCGGTGTCGCTCTTGAGGACGATGTCCTTGTTGCGGAACGTGTCCTTGTTGAACAGCATTGCTGCGGCCGTGGTGAGCACCGGGTTGTTGGGCGTGAGCGGAGCCAACAGCGGGATGCCGCCAGCGTTGTTGTGTGCGTCGAATAGATCGCCACCTGGGAAGATGCGGCTCACGTCCAAGAACACTGGCAGGTTGGTCATGTCGTCCATCCCCAAGCGGATCGTCTTCTGGGTACCCAGAGACAGGCTTGCGCCCTTCATCCATTCGGGCAAGGATTTGCGCTCTTGCTTTTCCATGTCTTTGACACGGGCACGGAATTCGTCATCGGTCACGTACCGGCGAACGATGGTCCACCAATCCTCATCATCGCCACCGCCCAGGCTGGCAGCGATCGAGTACATGATCGCGTTGGCCGTGTACAAGGCAACCGCTGGAGCAGCGTATCGGAACGGGTGCTCCAGTGCCGTGTTGGCCAAGGCCGGGATGGCTTTGAACGTGTAGCTAAAGAACGGCAAACCCACCGGCATGTCGCGGATGATGCGCGCGGTCTTTGGCAAATCGTCGTATGTGAAGATGTACTTCTGTGCATAGTCGACCGAGTCGTCCACACCCAGGCCACGGCCGCGAGCGTCGCGGTAGATCAGGTATCGGAAGAATTGATCTTCTGCGTCGTATGCCACGCCCATTGGCTTGCGCAAGAACAAGGACAAAGCATTCCACACCCGGTCCACGTTTTTGCCAATCGGTGACTCGGTCATCTGGGCCATGGCTCGCAGCTCTTCAGGCATTGCCTTGATCAGCTCGGAACGGTTGAACGTGCCACCGAACAGGCCAGCATCTTTGGCTTCGTCGACCATCGGGTCACCCTTGACCAGGTCTTTGATGGAGCCGATGTACTTGTGCGCGTCCCAGTAAGACACGCCAGCAAAGTGGGCCATCGTCAAGTTCGATAGCACGTTGTTTGCGTGGGCCACTGGATTGAGAACGGTCTTGCCCTCTTTCCACATTGACAAGCCCTTGAGGTAAATCTTGGTCAAGTCGTTTTGCATGGACGAATCAAACGCGCTGAGCTGGTCGAGCACTTCTTTGGGCACCCACTTACCGGCGATCTTGCCATAGCGGGGGACCATGGTGTCTTCGATCTTGGTGTCAGGCACCTTGACATAGCCAGGCTCTTCTGTGCGGCTGGCGTAGTTGGTGGCCAGGCTTTCATACAAACGGCCAAGGGCGATGTCGCGCTGGCTCTTGTTGTAGCCCATGACGAAACGGAACATCGAGTCGCGAATCTCACCCATGTCGTCGCGTTCTTTGCGGGTGTAGTCGCGCCACACTGTGATGGTGTCGTTGACCGCCGGGTCGAAGTCCGGGTCGCGCGCTTCCCAGCCTTCGCTTTCCCAATCAGCCAGGTCATCGACCGGCACGGTCTCAAACATACCGCGAGCTTTGAGGCTGCTGCCGCCAATGCCTTGCATGGTTTGTTTGCGGCCGAGCAAATTCTTGACCGCTTTCATCCAGGCTTTGGTTTCGTCTCCGAGCTTTTGTTCGTAAAAGCGTGGCAGGTACTTGCCGTCCCAGCGGCCAGCGGCCTCGGGTGAAAGCATGCCCAGGCGCACCAGCTCTGCCGTCTGTTCGGACATGATCGACTGCATCGATGCTGCCAGGTCAAGCACATGCTTGGGCGGTTTGGACCCGCGCTTGAGTTCGCCCTCGATCACATCGCTGATCATCTGGCGCTCTTGTTCAGGCAGGTCTTTGAGATTCTTGGCCACGTCGACCGTGAGGTTCTGGGCCTTCTCAATTTCCATCTTCATCTTGCGCAAGGCGCGCGACAGCTCAGGGCTGACAGGCTTCAAGTTGATGGCGTCGAGCACGGTGTTGGCCACGTCCGCTGCGTATCGATAGGCTTTCGCACCTGCGCCAAATCGGAAGCGACCCAACTCATCGCGGCTGAATATCCAGCCCTCGGTCTCTTTGCCAACCGGTTGACGCTTTTGGAACATCATCTCAGCTGGGTTCTCTTCGCGCCACTGCTCAGCCGCCTGGACAAACTTGTCGTAATCCTTGTCAACAAAGTCGTCGATGGTTTTGTACCCGGCGTCCTCAGCCTTTTGCTGGAGGAACACCTCTTGGCGCGCAGCGTCGTCCGCAATTTGGACGATCTCTTCGCGCTTGCTAAAGGCTAAAGGGGCACCGGTAATATCGACGTCCTCGCTGTATCTGGGGTTCTTGGCCAGGACCAGGGGACCGATCTGGATCACCTCATCTGCTCCAACAACCGGCTGCATGCTGTCGCGGTTGTAGAAGTAACTGTGGCGGAACGGGTCCATGCCCACCTGCACCCAGTCTGGATCGTTCAGCGCCGCGTCAGCGCGGGCCTTGGCGTCGGCCTTGCTGATGGGTGACCACTTGCCAAGCATGGTGGCGATCGTGCCCTTGGACGTGCCCTGGGCGATCTTGGTTGCGAATCTTTGGTTCATGCCAAAGGTCACGTCTGTCAATGCAGCCACGGACTCATAGCCCAATCTGGTGCCAGCGTCGTATGCCGCTTGCACTTCGCGGTTGGTGGACTTGGGGGTGTGCACAGTCACCACCCAGGTGTCGTGCAATTGATAGGACGGAATGTCCAGGCGCAGTTGCGCCCAATCGCCACGCTTCAGGTTCATGGACGGGACACCGTACTGGGCCGCCTTCTCTGGGCTTTGCCCCTTGCCTGTTGCCAGGGCATAGCGTGCGTCTTTGGGCGTCGTGATGGCTGGCACCTTGGCGTAGGGATAGACCGGGCGCAGCTCGTCGACCATGCGGTTGTACTCGGTGCGTGTGATCTTGCCGTCTTGCAAGTCGGTGACGGCCTGCTGAAGCTGTTCGGTGCGCTTGAACCGGTCGGCATCGGTGTTGGCCACGCGGCTGGCTTCGGCGTTCTTTTGCTCTCGTCGACTAAGGCTAGGTTCAATTACTTTACGGGCTACGATACCCAGGCCAACGTCTCGTTCAGTCTCATAACGCACAGGGTTTTCCAGGGGGTACAAATATTTGACGCCCCCTGGAGCAATGTCAAACTTGGAGTCTTTGGGCACCAGGCTTTGGTCGCGGTATTGGTCAAACTGTTTTTGTGTGGTGACTTTGATAGGCTCGCCAATCGTCACCGCGCCAATTGCTTTGGCCGGACCGTCTCCGGTACGCACAATGGCGACCCGTTTTCCAACATAGGGGCGGAGCGAATCCGACGCCCTGGTTTCAAGTGTCTTTTCCCCGTCAACAATTTTGTCAGCATATCGGTTTTCTCCGTCCTGATTGACGTTGATACCAATGCTTTCGGATATAATGGGCTTGTTAGTTGATAGATCGGAGGTTTTTATGTTACTAGCCTGGATTGATTCAGAAGGCTCAGAGGCCGCCTTCGTTTTCGAAAGCCCCTTCTCCGCTGTTCGTTCAGCAGCTGGCGACTGGACCTCACCCAGCCCTTCGACCAATGTGCGAGACCTGTCTGCTGACGGCTTTGTTTCCGCCTCTCCAGCCGAGGCAGCAGCCTTGCTCAAGGAAGCTCGAATGGCGGTCAAAGAATCGCCCGTCCGAGCCAGGTAAGCATTCCAAACACCCTGGTATAGATCGCGGCTTTCCTGCTTTAGGGCCTCTGCTTTTTTTGCTTCTTCGTCGGTCAGTTTACTGGGGTCAAGATTGCGCGCCTGTTCAAAGAGGTAGTGCCCCTTTTCTTTCTTGGCCGTTTCCAATTCTTTGACCGGCAAGTAATACTCAACCAGCTGACCGTTTGGCATGCGTAAATCAAACGCTGCAATCCGCCAACCCCACTCGCCTGGTGACAACACTTTTTCAGTGTCGCGCTTGATGACTTCAATACCAGATTTTTCTAGCATCCGAACCACTTCTGGCAACTGGGTGACAGAGTCGATGATGGTTTTGAACCGGTAGCTGTCGCGGATATGCTCAACATCATGCCAAGGTTTCTTTGCCAAGATGGATGGACGCGAAGCCTTTTGAAGAATTTTCTCGGGTGCTTTTACGTTATCGGATGACTTGGTCCCCAGGGCCTTGTCGATTTCGGCCATCAACTTTTTGATGATCGGTTTGTTTTCCCGAGTGAGCTGGACCAAGGTCCTTACTTTTTCTTGGGGCGTTGCGTTGGGGTCAACTGGATTGGTGATCTTTGAGTCGTCTTGCGGACGGCTGAAGCGAATGTCCGGGTTGTTGATATCGAACGTGCCGATGTTGCCGGTGGCGGATTTAATTTGATTGGGGTTGAACGCAACAAAATACTGTTCTTCAGAATTTTTGGGGTTTGGGTTTGTAACGTGTATTCCGTCGTAACCAAGGTCTTGCAATGTATCGTGTATCGGTTTACCAGTGCCCAAAGTGTCAAATATTTTGTTCATTTCATATTTGTCTTTGACCCGCAAAGGATTTTTTATTTGTGCGTAGAGCGGATAAACAACACCTTTTTGTTTTCCAGTTATGCCCGAAGAAAATTGATTTGCTGTTTCTGGGCTAGTAGTCAGGTAAATGCCCGGCCCAAACTCTCCGCCGCCCCTTACTTCAAATTCACTTATTGCCTCATCTGTGTATGGTGTTCCGTGGTACACCCGATCTTTGATAACGCTATCCTTTAGGAATGCATCTTTTTGCCTGGCGCTCAGCGCCACAGGCGCGCTAGGCAGCAAGTGTTCCAAGCCACCATCAACCAGGTACGCTTTGAACGCGGCTTGGCCTTCGATAACGCGCTCATTGCCGTCCGCGTCGGTGAACCGATACGTGCAGTTGGCCATGTGATTAACCGCCTAATTCTTGATCGATCAAGAGCATGCCCGCTTTGTCGCCATCCATCAGCTGGATGCGAGACAACAGGTCGCCGTACTCGCCAACGCTGGTGCGCTGAATCTCCAAAAACTGAAGCAAGAATTGCTGAACCACTGGATCGCTGCTGGCCTGGCTGTACCACTTCTTGTAGTCGTTGTACAACTCCAGCTCGGTCTCGTACCCGGTCTCGATTGCATCGCTCAAGCTCTTGATCGGTTCATTCATAGCCTCGATCATCGGGACCTTGGCCACGCAGCCCACGTCGTTTTGAAATTCAACGTGGCGCTGGTAATGCTCCAGCTCGTCGGCGCTTTCCTTCAGGAAAAATTTGTTTGTGCCGAAATAACCAATGCGTTGAAGCTCGTTGGCGATGTGCTTGTAGAGGTTTGATGCGTAGAGTTCTGAATGAACGGCATCGTCCAACATGTCTTTGCACTCTTGGGAGATGATCATTTTGGGCAACATGGCGAATCCTTATTTGCAGTTGATCTTAACCAGGCCAGAGTCATCTAGCTCGGACAGGATGTCAAGAAAATTATCTTGCACGTATTTGATTTGGGGGCCGTCTGGCCGTGCGGTGTATGCGGCCTCGGCGCGGGTCTTGGCCAGGCCGCGTTTGTTCAATCCTGCGAAGATGTCTTCGAGGGGAGTCCGGGTTTGGATGAAAGTTTCCCGCTCTGCTCCTTGGATCGGGCCAGCTGGCCCGCTCGGCTGGCCAGCCTGCGTATTTGCTCCCGCGACCGGCTTTCCAGCCACTTGTCGTGCTGGTCCTGGTCCAGATTTGGCTGCTGCGCTGATTCGTTTTCCATCAAAACCTTCTTTCGTGAGGAGGGATTTTGCCGCACCTGCGTAGTCTTGGCTAGTGACTTGCAGCTTTACGCCCAACTTTTTGTAGAGTTCTTGTTCTGGATACCAGATCAAAGCCTGCAAAGCTGCGGGCGGTACACGTTTGCCGGTCTCTGCTTCGACCTTGGCCACCATCTGGCGGACCACGTCTCTCAGAAGTTGGCGCTCGCCTCCGCTGGAGGGAGAGTCCGTGGGCTTGTCAGCCGATTTAATGATTGCGCCAGAAGCTCCAACCAGGGCCGTCTTGATCCGGGTGCCAGCATCAAACGCGGCGCGCTCCTTGGTAAATTGGCGGTTGTGCAGGCTATTGACCCGTCGCGCCAAAGCAACAGCCCCGGCGTCGGTCTTCATCGCTTCGTCGACCAGGGCTTTGTCAAACTGGTCGCCGTACACGCCCTTGGAAGCTGGCCCGGTCTCGGCCAGGGCGGCGCGCAGCTTGGCCACTTGCTTGGGGAACAGGACCGGATCAAACGCTGGCAGCGTACCGGCCAGGCGGCCGACGGTACGCATGAACCACATGTCCATGGTGACCGGTTCAAAGTTGCCGGTGAGGTTCGAGTAAAAGCCAAAGCCGATCTTGGGTCCAAAGATTGCAGACCCAAGCATCTTCTCGTCCATCGATTCGCTGCTAATCCGAAAGCCTATGGTCTCCAGCTCGCGCTTGGTGAATTCGGTTTGCAAGAATCTGCGCAGCAGGTCGGGTCCCATTTCAGCCAACACATCATTGGCCAAAGCAAAGTTCTTCCCCATCGCTGGCGCGGATTTGCCGGTGCCCACCTCTGGAAATTTGCCCACGCCTTGGGCATTTACCGAAGCCCTGTAAGCCTCGTATTGCTCGGAAGCGTATTTCAAGTTGGCCTCGACGTTCATCGTCTGGGACGATATGGCCACGGCTATCAAAAACGCGTTGCGTGCGGCTGGGTCGGTGTTCAGCTCTGGGTATTTGACCGCCATGATCCGCAGCGTTTTTGCCACGGTCTCGTCGTACCACTCGACCGCATTGCCTGCGTTGCGGATTGCAGCAACAGCTTCGGCCGCCAGCAACTTGGCCAAGGTCTCGCGGTCTTCCGGCTTCTTGATGTCGAGGATGGGCAAACCAGATTCAGCGCGCCTTTCGTCCAGCCACTGGACAACCTCTGGCACGCCCCCGATTCGAGGAGCCTGGAATGTCCGGTCCTTGGTCAGGCCGGTCATCATTGGCAAGGCCGACGCGTTGTACTCTGCGTCTGACAGCTTGAAGCTCTTGGCCACGTCTCGGTAGACACCAAAGTCTTTGGGCACTGGCGGGCCAACGAACGGGGCTTGTTGCTTCTTGGCAAAGCTCGGGCCTGCTGCCCGGCGACGCATGACATCGCCATCTTCTTGAAAGCCAAAGCGACCGTAGAAACCGGCCAGGCGTTCGCGCTTGGCTTCATCGCCTGCCGGGATCAACATCAAGTTCACGCCGTTGCGATCAGCCGCGCGAGTGAGTTGGCGCATCGCCTCAGACCCAGCACCCTGGTTCTTTTCTACGGCCTCCAGGTTGGTCAGCTCCACCTCGTTGTCGGTGTAGTCTTCCAAGGTCAGCCTAACGCCAGCTGGCAAAGACAATTCCTTTTCCAAGGCGTCGGCATTCGATTGCTTCTTGGCAAAGCGCACGTCGCTGCCGATCCGCTCCAGCTCGGTGTTGGCTGCCTCCGTCTGATCGGCCGGGATTTCCAAGTTGCCCATGCGGACCTGAGCGCCAGGGATTTTGGCCACGTCGATTGCGTTTGCTTCGCGTGACAGCAAGCCCTTGGTCAGCTTGGTAGGCGCGGCAGCTTCAGGTGCGGCCGCCGAGGGAACCTGGCCAAGCATGCGCACCGGCACGGCCTTGTGCTTCATGCCCAGCAGCACGACGGCTGCTTGGTTGTTCCCAAACGGCGCGATGTATCCGTCGAAACCCGCGTTGATTATTGCCGACTCGAACGCGTTGGCGTTTGCTTGCGGCTTGACGATGCCCGTTTCGGGGTCGTAGACGTTGTTGAGTCGGACTTCGTGGGCAATGCCTCCGACTCCGCTTTCGGGGCGGATTCCTGACCCCTGGTCGACATAGAAGTAAATCCGATTTTTGAGCCTCGGATCAGGGCTGCTGTCCAAGCGATTGCGTTCTGCACCTTTGAGACCACGGCCATAATAAGCTCCGTTTAACGATTGACGGGGGACCGTTGAGTAGTGTCGGCCGACGACGGAGACTGCGCCTTGACGGCCGATCCCATAGCTGGGGATTTCACCGCCCCCACCTTCCTTAGATAGTTGTCCAATTGCGCCTGCAACGCCTGGTTGGATTTGACTTCTTGCAACGGCATTGATTGGTTGTCCATTTACAGCTCCTGGCGTGGCCTTGTTGTACGCTACCAGCGCATCACGGGCCACCATCTTAGCGCGATTCAAATCGCGAATGTATTGATCAACCTTGGCTGATTCTTTTTGGCCCTGGTTCTTTGACCCGCGCAAAGTTTGCAGCAGGTTGTCAATGATGCCAACCCACTTGCTGACAAAGCCTTTGAACCCTTGCGGGTCAGCCTTGGCCACATCGGCCCAGAATGCTTTGTCAGTTGCTCGGTTGCCCAAGAAGTCGGCGGTCATCTCCGACTTCAAATTGTCGCTGGTCAAAAGCTGTTGCACCCGCTGCTCACGAGCGGTGGGGTCAGTGATCCCGGCCAGCTCATCGCGGTGCAAGAAGTTCTCGATATAGGCGCGCTTGCCCTCGTCGGTCATGTCGTCAAACACACTGTCAATGCTGGCCGTAAATTTCTGGGCCGGTGTGTCGGTCAGGCCAGCCGAGGTCTCGGCTGCTGCAATCTGTTCGACCGTGTGCTTGAATTCATGCAACCCGGTGCGCAAGACGTTGACATCGCCGGAAGTGTTGACAAACCCGGTCCCGCCGATTGCAACCCCGTTGATGGACGTGGGGCTGGTGTCGGTAAACGCGACAAGGCGTCCACCAAACTGGCTGTTCAAAGCACTGGCAATCTCGTTGACCGCAGCCTCCTGCGCGGGCGCGGCAGCGTTGAGCTGGGGCGCTTCTACACCATTGGCAGAAGCCCATTGGTTGAGAGTTGTTTGTGCAGCTGCTCTCGCTCTGTCGGCGTCAGGGAGTCCTGCCACTGTCGGAGCTGCGGCGTCAGACACTGCCTGTGTTTCAGGGATGGAGATGAACCCGCCTGCAACAGGCGCGGCACCTGGGGCGGCCGCTTGGGCAGCGGGCTTGGGGGTAAAAGTAACTGAGCCATCTTGGTTCTCCACCTGATCAAACTGCTGGGACAAAGTGCGCCGGTCACCCAGACGCAACTTGCCAAGCTCCTCGGCAGTGTAAGTCCTGCTTTCGATAGGAGCCCCTACAACGGGCTGAGCGGCTTGGTCAGGGGTAGCTAAGGGCGCGCCCGCGATCGGGGCTTGCTGGGCCGTTTGCTCAGCCTGGCGGGCCGTTATCTCGATGGCAGCACTGCGCCTGGTGATGGCTGGCACGGTTTCGTCACCGGCAATGGTTGTCAGCTGGTCGTCAGTAAGGTTGGCAGCAGGTTCGCCCTGGATGCGCTGGGGGCGCGGGGCGTTTAGGCGCAGTTTGTCCAAGCCGAATTGTTGTTCGACTTGGGCGTTGACCGGCAACAGATCGCCTGTCAGGGTTGGCTCGATGCGGCCAGGCACCGGCAACAAATCGCCTGTCAGGGTTGGTTCGACGCGCGGCAGCGGGGTGACCGCGTTGCCTGGGACCAGAAGCTCATCGACTGAGCCTGCCAGGTTTTCGGCAGCGGCCACTGCGTCAGCCGCAGAACTGGCCTGGCCAAGGTCCTGCTGGGCTTGGGCGATCTTGGCTGTTTGGGTGGGGCTGATGATGTTGGCGTCATAAGACTGGACATCAAGGGCGCGCCGGGCAAAGGCGTCCCCAATCGCATCAAAAGGCGCGGCCGGGCGGTTTAAAGCGTCCCGCACTTGCTGGCCAACGGCGACAGCTGAGAAGGGGGCCGAGGTAACGGCGGCCGTGGCCATGGCTTCGGGCACGCCCTCTAGGAGCTTTTGCTCTTTGTTAACCGTTTGCGCAATGATGTTAGCGCCCAGCTGGGTGCCGCCTTCTTCAAACTGTTCGCCGATAAGCTCTTTGCCAAACAGCTTTGCTGCACCTTTGGGGGTGGCCACGCTGGTCAAGGCTTTGCCTGCGCCCCTGGCGACTATGGCTGCTTCGGCACCCATGAAACCAAGAACGCCCAGGGGAGCGGTGATGATCGCGGCCAAGCGGGCTTTGGCCGTGGCAATTTCGTCGATCGCTTGCGCAGGCGTCTTGCCGTCTGCAATTAACTTTTGATAATCTGGGTTTTGTTCCCAAACACTGCGCGGAGTTTGCTTGGGGTCGATGAGTTTTTCGTAAACGTTGCCAGCGGCATCGCCAGCGGTCATCACCGTGGTGGCCGTTAAACCGCCAGCGGTTGCACCGGCGGTTCGAGCACCGGCCTGGAGAGCACCGCCACTGATGGCCTCACTGAGCGCAATGGCTGGGCTGACTTTGGTGGCCAGGCCAACGCCGCCACCGGCAATGGCCGTGCCGACCTTGGCCAAGCCGATAACGCCCAAGAAGTTGGGCACTTGTTTGGCTGCTTCAGAAAGGCCAAGAGCGGGGTTGGTTACCAGGCTTTCGACGGTTGCAAGGTATTTGCCAAAGAAGCCCTCTTCGCTTTGAATGCGTTCGCGCATCTGGTCGCGCTGGGCTTTCATCACATCCGATTCTTGCGCCTGCAAATCTTTTTGCGCATCGCGCAAAGTCTGGGCCAACGAGCTGCCAGGGGCGACAATGTTGGTCGGGAGTTGGACCAGGCTGATTGCGCCTTGGGCCAAAGGTCCTGCCAATTGGTCAACCGTCCACTCGCCGAATGTGCGGAATTCATCGGCCTTGGCGTCTCGCGCAGCCCGCACGTTGACCGGGTTGTTTGCCCGTTCGATCAGGTCAGCAAACGAAGGGGTCTTCGTTTCGGCCATTCCGGCCGCAGCTTTTTTAACGGTCTTGTCTTCAGTGGTCAGGATGCCACTGCGCAAAAGATCAGCTTTTGCTGCGGTCTCTCGGCTGATTGGTCCTGCGCCATACGACAACCGACGGTCGATTTCGGGTTGAGCGGGAAAAGTGCGACCCTCCAAAACGCTGGCGCTGGTCTTGGTTGGTGCGGCCACATCCATGATGGCCGAGCCAAAGTCGCCACCCATGGCGTCGCCCGTTGCGGGAATTGACACGGGTTCGGCCGCGCGAATTCCGGGTGCGGGTGCCTTTGGCAACTCACGCTTCCCCGTGTCTAACTCGCCCGTGAAAAGGGCATAGCCGGGGCTTTCTTCGTCGTCCAGCTGACCGTTAAAAAGTTGATAGGCCATTATTTTTGGATGTATCTTGTGCCGTCAGGCAATGCATACACATTCTTTCCGTTGCTCTTTCCAATAAGAGTTGCGCCAGCGGGTAGGGTTTTAACTACTGGCGTAGGCTCAGGCTTGGGTGCGCCAGGCTCAGGCTTGGGCGTGGCTTTCTCGTCTATCTGCCCTTTGAGCAAAGACATCGCCTTGTCGCGCAAAACAACGGCATCGTCATACTGACGCTGCCATTCGGCCTTGGCCTCGGGCGTGCTGCCCTTGCTGCCCTCTTGCAACGACTTGATCGTGGTGTTGGCAGAATTAACCATGGTCGTCAACCGGTCAGCGCCTTTGCGGTTGAACATGCCGCTTTCAATCTCGGCCCCGATCTTGGTAATCTCTGCGCCGTACTTTTTGGCCAATGCGCCTTGAGCGCCAGCTTGCGCCACGTTCTCGGTGATCTGCGATTGACCGACAGGCGTGACCTCGCTCTTGCCGGTGTACTGGTTGTACAACATGCCGCCTTCGACATTGGCCAAAGGCTTGCCGCCCATGACCGCAACGGCTTGGCCGCCGACGGGCGCGGTTTCTGGGCTCGTGTACGCCTTTTCCCCAATGCTGGTTATGAGCCCGGTCTGACGGCCTTTTTGGACATCATCAAAAGCTGGGCCTAGTGCGTAGGACTCGATGATCGCACCGATCTGTTTGCGCTTCGCATCGGCGTATTCTTTGAATTGCGGCGGCAACTTTGAGACCGTAGACTCGTCTCCGGAAGGGCCAATGTCAATCTCGTCTTTCATAAACGGGGTGAAGTCGCCGGTCGTGTCTGCCTTGCGAAATCTTTGATAATCCGGCAAAGACATGCCAGCGTTCATGGCAATCATGCTTTCGGCTTTACCCCCCGGTTGCAAATCTTCCAGGGCGATACCGCCTTTGCCACCACCGCCACTGCCGCCGCCCGCGCCGACAGCCTTTTTGTAAAGCTGGTTTTGGCTTTCGCGGAATTCACGATTGGCCAAGTCGTTCGCTTCACGATAGGCCAACTCTTCGCGGCGAAGGGTCATCCGAGCTTCGCGATCTTCTTTGGCCATCTCGGCCTTCATCAGAAAGCTGGCCATGGTTGACCCGGCATCGGCAAGACCTTTGCCGAAACCAGCCCACATCAGTTCATCAGCCATGATCGTGTTCCTTATTGGGTGAAGACGGCAGGATCAATTTGGTCCATGCCTTGCTGCAACTGGGTCGTGTCGACACCATTTTCGCCAAGGTAGCGCAGCAGCATGTCCTTGAAAGCGCCAGCAGCTTCTTCCGGTTTGATGTCCATCTTCGCCGCCTGGCCAATGTCCATCACTTCTTTCAAGATGGCCATGGCCAGCAAAGCAACAAGTTCGCGGGGAACCTTGCCACCGGTGCGCTCGTCCACCACGCTGGTGATCTCGTAAGCAATAGTGGCTAGGCCCTCTTGCTTGTTAGGGGCAGCACGCAATTGCTCAGCAATGTCTTTTGCAGCGCCCTCCTTGTACATCACCTGCAAGGCAAACTTCATAGCCTGGGTGAATTGGGGATTGTTTTCGTCTGCTTGAGCTTCGCCAACGCCCTGGTCGGCCATCTGGCCACCTGGCATTTCTTTTTGAATTAGTCCGGCCATAATGTTTCCTTTCGAGTGTTTGTAGAACCTGGCGATTGCATCGTTCTTGAAATTAAGCCCACTTGGCCATAACCTGATGGCTGCCCAACCTTTTGCTGTTGAGCGGTCAAGCCACCCGTGGTTGGCTTTCCAGCACCTTGTCCAATTTGCACGCTTGGCACGGTCATCGCATTTGAAACACCTTTGTCGACGGGCGGCAAAGCCATCGCTGGCGCTGGAGTCATTGAGCTGACCATTGATGAGTCGACGCCAGGGCGTGCCATGTTTCAATACCCGCGAATGTTGCTGCTGATCAAGCCTTTCAGCTCCGGTGGTTTCCACCAAGCCGTGCCCGAGTCCATGTTTTGAAGCATGGGCGGGGGCGTGTAGCTGAGGTTTTGAGAAGCCGATCCAGGTGCGGCCGCAGCCTGTGGGGGCGGTTCGGTTGCACCGGCGACCGGGGACGTGTTCCACAAACGCTCGTAGGGTTCAGCTTTTTTGGCTTCAGCCGCAGCGGCGTCGGCAGCCTGTTGCGCGATCAGCATTTCTCTGGCGCGTTCTATGAAAGGCTTGAAGTCCATGCTTTACCTCTTATGCGTAACCAGGGGGCAAACGGCCAACGCCATACCCTGGGGGCAGTTGTGGCATCTGAGCAGTTGGCATATTGCGGTTGATCAGGCCAGTGGGCTGAGCTTGATTCTGTTGTGCCCAATACGGTGTGTAGCCTTGGGATCGTTGTGGGTTCCACAAGGACCCACCGACGTTGGTGTTGTATCGGTCGTAGGCTTCTTGGCGCAAACGCGCTTGGGTCTCGGCTTCGTACTGGCGCTGCTCTTGTTGAGCTTTTTGCTGGTTTGCGCCAGCGATCATGCCGCCGACCACTTGCGTGCCGCCTGCGACAGCGCCGTACTGGACCAAGGGATTGGAGAACATACCGCCAGCGGCAACGGGTGCGCTTGACCCACCCAACCCCGCTGGGATATTAGCGCCAATATTTGCGCCAATTGGGTTTGCTACGCCGGTAATCCCGGCTGAGCCTCCGGCTCCCGCGCCTGTGCTTATACCTGCTGATCCCCCGGCTCCTGCGCCCGTGCTTATACCGGTGCCTGTGCTTGCGCCTGCACCCGCGCCCGTACCCGCGCCTGCACCCGCGCCTGCACCCGCGCCTGCACCCGCGCCCGTACCAGCCCCGCCAACCACTGCGCCGCTCGCGGTCATGGCGGCAGGAGCCGCAGCTGCTACTGCGGCATCTGCGGCAGCAGTGCCCCAGGCACCACCTATGCTAGACGCAGCTGCGCCAAAGTTACCGGCAAGGGCAGAGGTCCAAGCGCCGGATAGAGTGCTTGCTGCACTACTGACCCCGGCCCCCATGCCCGAAAGAAAACTCCCTCCAGCTGTTCCTGCTGTTGCGCCAAAGCCCCCGGCCAGAGCCGCGCCTCCGAAGTAAACAGCCGCCGCAATGACGATGGCTTTGCCCAGGGGCGATTTGCTGATCTCGCTGGCCAAGTTGCTCACGCCCTTGGCTGCGTTACTGATGACGTTTACAGCGCCTTTAATAACGCCACCGATAGCGTCGCCGACGCCTTCAACTGCTTTTGTCATGGTTAAGCTCCTCGCACATAACAGAGATTTACTGATTCCCTGGCAAAACCAAGGCGTTTAAAAAGACGGATCAAGCGTGGGTCCACTTCTGGCTCCAAGGTAAGAGACGCAACCTTGATGGCGGACCTGCTCTTGAGCCAATTTGCAAATTCACGGATCAAGCGAATGCCTGCCCCTTTAACCAGCGAATAGTACAAAAGGACAGAGCACTGCATCTTGTCGTACCAGAAACTTTTTTGCACGCATGCACCAAACACAGCCACGACTTTGCCGTTCTCGTCTTCCGCCACCCAGGCAAAGTGCGCGGGGTTGATACACGCCTGGGCCATCCGTGCCATCGCTTCGCGGTCTATGTTGACCGGCAAAGGATTGTTTGACACCGAGATCACGGCTATCTCTACGATGGCCGGGATGTCTTGGAATTTGGCTTTGCGATAGATCATACGGGCGTAGTCATTGAAGGGATGGTTGTGTTGTAAAACGAGTTTGCCCATTTGATTTGGGCGTTGGCGTAATCAACCGCGTTCTGGATCGCCCGGCTTTTGGGGCTTGTTCCAGTTGCGTCTTTAACCGCACTGAGGGTAGAGTCCGCAATCAACGTGTTGACTTTGTCTAGGGTGACCGTGCTTATGTTGGCAGCATAGGTCTTGGGCAGGTTCGCCGTGTTAAGCGTGTTCTGCAAATTCGTGATTGCAGTCTGTTGCGTGCGGTCAAGCGAAGATTGCAAAGATTGAAATGTTTGCTGGTTTGTGGCCAGGGTCTTTTGCGCTTCAATGTTCTTGTCCGCAATGGCAGTTTGCTGAGCACGGTCCAGGGTTGACTGGGCCTGCTGGAACGTCTGCTGTGCTGTTTGCAAAGCCGCTTGCGCGCCAATGCTTTTGTCCGTTATTGCCGTTTGCTGCGCGCGATCAAGCGTGGCCTGGGCTTGCTGGAATGTTTGCTGAGCATTTTGCAAGTTGGTTTGCTGAGTGCGTGCAAGTTCGGACTGGGCTTTTTCAAACGCTTGTTGATTGGTTTGGAAAGTGTTCTGCTGACTGCGATCCAGGGTTGACTGGGCAGCTTGAAAATTCTGACGGGCCAACTCCAGGTTGGCCGTGGCTTCGACGCTTTTGTCGGCCAAAGATATTTGGGTTGCCCGGTCAAGCTCAGACTGGGCTTGCTGGAATGTTTGCTGCGCCGTTTGCAAATCGGTTTGTTGGGTACGGTTCAATGCGTTTTGAGCCGAATCAAAATTCTGTTGGGCCTTTTGCAAGTTGGCCGTGGCTTCGACGCTCTTGTCAGCCAAAGATGTTTGCTGGGCGCGGTCAAGCTGGGATTGGGCAGCTTGGAAATTTTGAGTAAGCTGGTTTTGTTCAGCTGTAAATTTTTGGCCGCCAAGTTGCAAACCAAATTTGTTTTGCTCGCCAGCATTGAACATGCCGCCGGTATTGACCGCACCCTGGTTGGCCGTGGCCCGGTTGGCGTAGATTGCTGCGTCAGCCGCTGCGATCGGGGTAGCTTTCTCCAGCATGGCGGCCACGCCTGCGCCTTGGTTTATCGAGCTGTTGATCAGACCCCTTTGGGCCATGCCCTGGGACGCCTGAGTCCTGGCCAGCTGCATAAGCTCGCTGTCTTTGGACAGGATGGACTGCAATTGCCCGGCCGTGGTTTCGGTCTGGGGTTTGACTTCGCGCTCTTGCGCACCAAACTGGGCAGCCGTAGTTGAGGTTGCCGGGACCAGGGTGCCGGGAGCTGGGGACGTGGATGTGCCGGTCTGGGCTGCTCCGGCAGCGGTCGTCGTGTTACCGCTTTGGATGTCAAAAGGATTTGCAGCTGTCGCCATTGATTGCTCCACTTGTGAAAAAACCGCTGAGAAGCGGCTTTCTGCGGGCGCACTGGCCCCGCAGAGATTTTATGCCAAGAAAGGCTTACCCGGCAAGCCCTTTGTTTTTACCCACCCAAGACCGCCAAGGCATGGGCAATGTGGGCCTTCCTATCGTCCAAACCGATCGTCCCGCCGTTGATCCGTTTCGTCATGGTGACGTAGTCCTGGGAATCCGCAAAAGCGTTGAGCTTGTGGGTATCCCAGAAAAAGCCAGCAGTCAAGGCCGCATATTTGGGCATGGCCACCAGGTCTGGCTGCATCACGAAGTCAACACCCAGGGCCTGGCCAGCGTGGAAATACGCGCTATGCCCGGTGGTTTGGATGCATCCGCGCCCGCGAAAACGGTACCCATCCCCGCTTGCCTCATCCCGGTTTCCCATGCGATTGGCGTACACGTTGTTGGCCAAAGCCTTTGGATTGCGCGCGTATCGTTGGGCGATCTCCATGTTGGGGAAACGCCTTGGCCAAATTTTCATCAGGCGGTCGGCGGCGTAGCTCAAACCCTCTTCCAGTTTTGTGAAGTTGCCGCACTCGTGGGAGCACTGGCCAATAAACGCGGCCTGCTGTTTGGGGGTGTTGATGCCAAACCTTTCAAAGGTCTCGTTTAACGGTTCAACCCACTGCGTCCCAATGTGAAGCCGGGTTAGCTGATCACTGTTTAGCATTGAGCTGGCTCCTTACTTGGTTGTAGGCGTCGATGCAGCTGTTGAGCTGGTTGATGGCGCGGTCACCGTCGGCGGCAATTTGAGCGATGAGTCGGAGGGTTTCTCGCTCTGCATCAGCAGGCGGGTCAATCGGTCGGTCAGGTTGGGTTCGCGCTTCAACCCGATCTCCGGTGGGAGCGGGGGCATTTGGGGCGGCTTGTACACAACCGGGGGCCGGGAGGCGCACCCGACCAGCACTGATAGCACGGTCAAGAGCAGACTGCTTTTCATTGACAACATTGTTGACCTCCGATAATTTTGTGGATGTTGCGTTAATTTGCTCAGTAAGTTTTTGTTCAGTTTCACGAGCTTCGCCGTTCTTCTTGGCGATCTCGACTTGCATCTCCATGTCGCGCTCGTTCCACCCCCGGTGGTGGCCCGTGAAGTACACGCCAAGGGCCGCTACGACCGCGCCAAGGATCAGGTAGGGCGAAGGTATGCCAAACATCATTCGGCCTCTTTACGGGCTCGGGTGAGGGCATCGCGCTCGTGATCAGGCTCTTGGTGATCGGGCGGGGTGGTGGGTGGGGGTGGGGGTGTCCAACTCTCGTCCAGGTCTGGGTTCTTGTAACCCATGAAGTTCCAATCGGGCGTCGATGAGTTTACAACCGGGGCCGATAAGTTTACAACCGGCGCGGGTGTCGGGGGCGCTGGGGTGAGCACGGGAGCGGCTTTATTGGCAATCATCTCCGACGCCTTCTTGGCCACGCGCATACCTATGAGAGTAGTAATAGACCCCGTCATAAGTAATACTATATCATTAAGCATCTTCGTATAGGCCATGTCGATTGGTGCCATAGTCTTGAGTGGCTGCTGCACAAACGTGACTGAATAGAGCATGGTGAAAACCAGGCCGCCAAACACGACCATGACCATGCTCACTACGAAGGCCCAGACCAGCACTTCGCAAAAAGCAATCAGTTCTTCAGTTGTTCGGAACAGCGTTCGGGGCGGGCTGAGTGGATTCAACTTTTTTCTCCAAAATAGGTGCTACCAAATATTCCGGGCAGTCTTGCGTGAATTGACAATCAGGTTTTTGGCAACGCTTGGCCTGGAAGTTTTTAGGGTCCTGGCAAAAGTACCGATACCGGTCCTCGCATCCAACAAGCAGCATTAGCAAAAGCAGATACTTCATTCTGATGAATCCTTTTTTGATTCTCTCTCAAGCCTCTCACGTTGCAAGGCTTTGCGCTCCCTGACCACTTTGGTCAGCTCCTCACTGACCATTGATCGCACGGCCAGCATGTCGATGTACATGATGGCCGTTATGGGCAGCACGATGGTGAGCAGCAACGACACAATCACGAGGACAATAAGAAGCCCTTTAGATTCGTCCGATGTAGACTTATTGACCATACGAGTCCCCAGAAATACAAGGCAATCAAAATTGTCGCAGCAATCACACCGGCCCTATCGTGCCAGCGGTTTATAACCTGTCGGCGTTGCCAGGCTTTTGCTGTTTCTTCTCTGACTTGTATTGCTCGGGCCTCCTTTTGTTCTTCAGCAATCTGCGCACGCATCTTCTCGAACCTGGTCCACAAATCGCCAAGCTCAGCTGGAGCGTTATAGACCATGGTTTCGCGCAAATCCTTCTCCATCTTTTCTAGGCGGGTCCTGATCAGCACTCGCTGCAAAGCCCGTTTGCCAAGCGACTCGTCGCCCGTGTAGACCTCTTTGGATTTGCGCTCTTCTTCCCAAAACAGGTCTTCGATTTTGCTGAATGAATCGAAGAAGGTGCCAAGCTGTTCGCCGACCTGGGAGATCACGTCATTGGGGTCGCTGGCTGATACTTGCTTGACCCGGTCCCGCTCTTCGTTGTACTGCTTGACCGCTTCTTTGGAAGGAGGCTTGTCCTTGTGCTGTTTCTTAAATTGCGATTCGAGGTCGGTTAAAACCTCGTTGACATTTCCAACGGCACCCTTTATATCTTTATAAAGTTGACATCCTTTTTTAACTGCTGCGACGGCCGCGTTGGCCATCGCCAGGATGGTCAGCGGGTCCATGCTTCATTTGTCGGCCTTGCCGTCCAGCTTGTCAAAAATCTGCTTCAGGATCGATTTGATCTCAGCGATGTCAACCCGGTAGTCGTCCTTGGCCACATACGAGTGGGGCAAATCGTTGACCTTGTCTTCGAGCTTTTGAATTGTTCGAGTCAAGGTGTTGATGACGTAGATGGCCAAGAAGCCAGCCACACTTACCACCAGGTTAAACAGCTGTTGATTGTCCATCGGTATTCTCTTGAGGTGGTACTTGGGGGTCAGCCTGTTCCTTGATGAGCAACATCAGGGCAAAAGCATTCGTCTTGGCTGGGAGTTCCCCCAAAGCCCCAAGGATCATGTTTACAGCGTCAATTGGCAGTTCCAGTTTTATCATGCTGGCATTCCTTGGCTTTGTTCAGCCATTTGTGCTTGATATGCCGCAATAACTTCCGCAGTCCAAGCCACATTGCAGATTGCAACGACATTGGCAGGGATGCCCGTCAAGTCTTGTCCCGGCGTGAGGCTTGAGCGGTGGTAGGTCTTGCTGAGTTCGTTATCGTCTTCCATGATGCGAGTGGCTTCACGATATAGAACGATGCCGTTTTCGGTTACGGTGATTTGGTCAATTACTTTTTCTTTGGTGAGTGCCATGATTTTCCTTTAGGAGGTTTGATAAACAGCGGAGAATCCGTAGATAATTGCACCGCTTAGTTGGGAATTTAGGGCTTGTCCCGCTGATGCGGTCGGATAAAAGAATATCGTAGTAGAAGCTCCAACTACAAGCGCCCTGTTAGCAGTAGCGTTAGTTCCAACTAATGCAGCAGAAGCCACATTCCCAGCGGTATTTGTAAAAGGCAACCCAGCAACAATAGCGGCGGCTGTACTCGCTGTTGTAGGGTATGTGATGATATCTATGGTTACATAAACCAAGCGTCCGATTTTTGTGTATTTTGGATTTGTAAAAGTATTGTCTTCAATAATTTTGGCAATTTCATCGATTAGATCTTGATAGGTTGGTTGGTCATACTCAATTTTTGACATAAATACTCCTTCTCCCTCCTTGCGGGATTTAAGTTGTTAAAGAGCGGAGGCAATAAAAAAAGCCCCATAGAAGGGGCTTGTCGTTTAGTTATCTAGTCAGAGCTAGATCACATTCGCTATAAGCGTAGCACCGTTGTCCAATGGACTGGTTGCTGTGGGCTTTCGCCCCCTCTACATGTATGTTGGTATTTTAGTTACAAAGTCAAAGAAAGTAAAGAAGTTGAAAAATTTTAGTAACGAATTTGTGATCTTAATTTTCAGTGCATAAC
>JAUKPS010104261.1:0-25887 GCA_032273165.1 Chlorellidium tetrabotrys | reverse complement strand
GGCTACGCAGAAAAATGGCAAAGCTACCAAAGAGACGGCGACACAGTTCGAGGCCATGATGATACAGATGATGCTCAAGTCCATGCGTGAAGCGACTGAGAAAGATGATCTCATGGGCAATTCAGAAGCGACTAAAACATTTGAAGAAATGTATGACAAAGAGTTGTCAGTCGCGATGGCAAAAAAAGGCTCTATGGGTGTGGCTGATATGTTGGTTAAACATATTAATCAAGCTGAACTCGCTGCAGAGCAGGCGAGAGAGCGCAATAACAATCCACAACCACAACAAGCATTGCCATTGAATCCACCGCAGCAATCCTTGCCTGTGAATCAAACGCAGTCATCAATTCCATTGATACGTCCGGAAAAATTTTCGGTCAAGCCTGAAGGTGTGAGCAAAGTTGGAGAGCTCAATAAATGAGTGATATCTTCAACATTAGCAGTGCTGCGGTTTCTGCTTATCAGCGAACCCTAAGCACAGTCAGTAATAACATTGCCAATGTGGGTACGGAAGGCTACGTTCGTCAAGAAAGTAAGCTGGAAGAAAATCCTTCTGCATTAAAAGGTAATGTGTATTTAGGCACTGGTAGTAATTTCGCAGGTGTGAGACGTGCTTATGATCAATTTTTAGAACAAAATCTACGCAACAGTAATAGTGATGTCGCGACCCAAGAACCTTTGGTTACCTACACTAATCGTGTGGTTGATGTATTAGGTAGCGATACAGTAGGGCTGCCACCTGCAATGGATAAGTTTTTTGCATCGGCACGTGCTTTATCAACCGATCCTTCTTCAACAATTTTGCGTGGACAGTTTTTGCGCGATACCGAAGGCTTAGCAGATCGATTTCATCAACTCTCAGGTCAGCTCGGTGCGATAGATACAGAAACACGTGAAGCTATCAATGGCAAGATCGATAAGATCAATAACCTCTCTAGTCAACTCGCGGTAGTCAATCGCCAGTTGGCCGGTAAGAGTCTATCTGACTTACAACCACCGGAGTTACTGGATCAGCGTGATCGTTTGCTTAATGATTTATCTAAATTAGTAAAAATTACTGTCACTACGACGCCTAACGGATCGGTGAATGTGGGTATAGGTTCTGTCGCTGGTTCAGGTTTAATTTTGAATGGCCAGAATACATTACAAATCGGTGCACAGTTTGATGTATCAGATATGGGACGCTTTACGATTGTGGGTGATCCTTTCGGTAATGCAGAACCTATTATCGGTGTAGGCAATGGTGAATTAGGTGGCTTAGTTAATTTCCGTGAACAAGTTCTACAACCCTCTGTTGAGCATTTAGATTTTTTAGCACAGACCTTAGCCAATGAAGTCAATACCGTGCAACGTAGTGGTATTGATACGCATGGTGAGTTAGGCAAAGATTTATTAGCGATTTCAACTGTTACTCGTACAGATACAGTTAGCGGCGCAGTGACGCAAATTAATCGTGCTGCTGAGGGTTTGAAAGTCGCCATTACTGACACATCACGGATTGCAGCGGGTGCACGATTTCGTGTCATCGAAAATGAAAAGAATTTATCTGGTGTCGATGCTGTATTAAGTTACGCACCTGGTTATGCCAGCACCACAAACATTAAAACAATATCTCAGGTTATTAAAAATAATCCGGATCCTAGTGCAGGCATAGCTGCACCAGAAAATTTATTATTAGGTCAGATTACGCAGGGTAGCGATAACTGGTCGGTGTTTTTAGATAACGCTAGTGATCAACAGCAAATTCAAGTCTTTACACGTGATGGTCGTCATTTAATTGGATCACCACTGAAAGATGACCCAGAAGATCCTGACTACAATCTGTTGAAATCCATAGTCAAAACTGAAAATGGATTTGTGCCGGGTACGACCTACTCTAAAGATTATCTGAATCTTTCAGACCAATCTGGCTATAAACAATTAAATGTGTTTTATGGATTAAAAGCTGAACCTTCTTCGCATTACGCGCAAGATGCAGCGTTTACCAATACGCATTCTGTTTTTCCAACAGCGAACCTGAAAGAAGTCTCTAAGGGATTAACGATTCCTGCAGGATTACAATTAATTCCTGCTCAGAGCTATACGATTAATGGCAAAGTACTCCCTGCATTAAGTCCAGGATCACCAGCGAAAACAGACACCATAGAAGCGAGTGATATGGTGACATGGTTGAATCGTGCAACCAATGGCATGACACCAGCAGTCACAGCGAGTGCTTATACAGAAGTACGCACCAAGCTCGATACGATAGATCTCAATAAAGCCTTAACGATTAATGGTGTGCAGGTTTGGAAAGGTGCGGACGATGCCAGTGCTGATGTCAATAGCGATGGCTTTGTTGATATGGATGACTTCATCAGTGCTATCAATAATCCACCTGGGCCGACTGGTATTAGTGCAGCAATTGATGAAATAAGCGGCGAACTAGTTATACGTAATGATTCCGGTGCGGATATCAAGATTGATAATCCAGGTGCAGAGACTGGTAATGCATTAACAACGGATGCACAAGTTTATAAAGGCCAGCTACAACTTATTAGCGAAGGTGAGATCACATTAGGCTTTGGTCCTAAAGGTAAAGTCGGTGATCTTGATCCATTAAAGAGTGCATTAGGTGAGCCAGTTGGTAAATATTATGTAGCCATCTTACCTGTAGTCCCTTTGAATGCGCAGATAGTGGGCAGCACGATTCCAGCCGGACTGCGTTCTGTCGCAGGTGGTGCTATTACGCTCAATAACATCACACTCAATAGCTTGCCAGATACAGGTGAAGATTTAACTGCAAGTGATATCGCTACTTGGATCAATACGCAAACAGATGGTCAGCTCGATCCTGCTGTAACAGTCACTGCATCGAATACTGTAAAAACACCAGCAGGACTAGTCTCGCTAGCCTCGAGCTTGAAAATTAATGGTCAGTTGGTATGGCCAGGTAATGGCTCAGCTAGTTTGGAAGAGATGCTTTTGTCCATAAATAGCGCGGATGTCGGTGTTAGTGCCGCACTCGATAATGCTGGCAATATCGTTATTAGCAATGACACAGGCGAGGATATTACGTTTGCTTCGACTGGGAATCGTAATGCTTTAGGCATGGCGAATGGTACCTACAAAGGTAGCATTAGTATTTCCTCTGAAGCAGAAATCAAAATGGGATTTACCAGTGGTGGCACACCAGCTGAATTAGCTAAGCTGGGACTGCGCACAGGTGTGTATATCGAAGGTCCAGTGCCCGAAGATTTATTAGTCTTTGTAGTGGGTGAAGGAAAGGGCACGATAGCAGGAAGTTTTGATGCAAGCTTAAAAGATCCGGCGACGATTGATGCTGCCCGTATTGATAGTTTGCGTGCACAAGAATTTGAAGTGAAATTCACGAGTGATAGCCGCTATCAAATCACTTGGAAAAATCCCGCGAATAATATTGAGACCGTGTTAGCAGAGCGTAACTACGATCCTTTCGATGGTATTAATTATCAAGGCTTGCAATTACGTTTGTCCTCTGCGCCTATGAAAGGCGATAAATTCCTAATTGATGGCAATCAGGATGGGATAGGGAATAACCAAAACATTTTAGAGATGGTGGCACTTGAATCAAAAGTCGTCATCGGTGGTGCAAATGGCGCCACGCTCTCACAGGCCTATGAAGAGCAATTGAGCAAAGTTGGCAATATTGCTGACCAAGCTAAGGTTGCGCAAGCAGCTTTAGAAGTCGTTAATCAACAAGCGATAGAAAACAAAGATAAAGTTTCTGGCGTGTCATTAGACAGCGAAGCAGCAGATTTGATTCGTTTTCAACAGGCGTATCAAGCTTGCGCAAAAGCGATGCAAGTAGCTAGTCAGTTATTTGATTCAATTTTGCAGAGTACCTAAGGCGGGAGTAGTAAATTATGCAAATCTCTACCAACCTGATGTTTGATAAAGCCATCGCACAGATGGGTAAAACCAAGGACCGATTAGGTCAGGTACAGCTACAGCTTTCAACTACTAAAGCGATTATCAAGCCTAGTGATTCACCAGATAAGACCACAACGATTACACGTTTGCAATCCGCGATTACGCGTCAAGATAGCTATGTAGCTACGATTAAAAACACCATGAATAAATTGAGTCTGCAAGAAACAGCACTCAAAAGCTCTAGCGATATTTTAGTTCGTATGAAAGAACTCGCGATTCAAGCAGCGAATGACACCATGTCACCACTAGATCGCAAAGAGATTGCGATAGAAGTAGCAGGTTTGCGCGATCAAGTACGTTCATTGGCGAATACACAAGATGAAAATGGTGCTTACATATTTTCTGGAAGTCGGGTTAACACCGCGGCCTATGGAACGAATGTTGATGGTCAAAGACCGTATAAGGGTGACCAAAGCATTGGTTATGTCCCAGTAGGAGCGCAGCGTGAGGTCGATACGAATCGCTCTGGTACCCAAGCTTTTTCTCGCATCATACGTAGCGACCAACAAGGCAATAAAGAGAGTGTGGGATTTTTTGAGGTCATGGATGATTTTGTTAGCGCCTTGTTAAATAACAAGCCTGGCGAAATTCAGCGTAGTGTCAGTGAGCTAGATACCGCACAGCATGGTATGACAGAAAGTATCGCCAATATTGGTTCTGGCATTAACGTACTTGAGTCGCAGCAGTCTGTAGCGGAAGAAAATATTTTACGTATGAAGACTACCTTGTCTGATGTGAAAGATGTGGATTACACCGAAGCGATTACACAAATGAATAAAGACATGTTGGCATTAGAAGCTGCTCAGAGTAGTTTCGCAAAAATTTCGCAATTGAATTTATTTGACTACATACGCTAATCATGCGGGAAAGTAGAACTCAATATTTTTTCATTGCTGACGATACAGTGCTTGATCAAGCTCGTTCGTCATATTTACTCAGTCAGGAATAGCCATGGCCACCACGGGTGTAAGCAGCACAACGACTACTACGACAAGTGCTAGTGACGCTGCTGCAGCTGCATCAAAGGCAGCAGTCAAACAAAACATTATCAAAACCTTGGGCGCTGGCTCAGGGATTGATACGAGTGCTTTGGCGCAGAGTTTGGTGGATGCTGAACGTATTCCTGCGGAAGATGCGATCAATACAAAAATCACTAAAAGTGAAGCGAAAATTTCTGGCTATGCAGCCATCACTTATTCAGCTAATGAATTAAAAAATGCATTTAGTGGCTTAAATGATGTGAGTGACTTTAATAGTCTGTCAGTCAGAAATAGCAACACCACCGCTTTTGGTGTCACAACAAGTTCCTTTGCCTCTTTGGGTGATTATCAGATTGATGTTAAGACTTTGGCCCGCCCGCAGCGAGCTGTGTCAGATGGTTTTGCATCACCTAGTACGGCGCTCTCAGCTACTGATTTTGTACTGAAATTAGCGGTACATGGTGGAACGGCGACGGATATTGCAATTGCGGCAGACAAAAGTGCACCAGCTGACATGGTTGATGCCATTAATGCAGCAGGTTTAGGAGTTACAGCACAGTTAGTTAATACCGGTGACGGCAGTAGTGCGCCATACAAATTTATATTGACCGGTACATCGGGTGAATTGCAAGATTTCACGCTTACTAGTGATGACGGCTCAGGTACGCCAGTTAGCGGCCTTAACTTCAATACTGACGCACCACTGCAAACTGCAACCGATGCCTCCGTAGTCATCAACGGCGTGACTTTTAAGCGCAGTACTAACTCTATCGGTGATGCTGTAAAAGGGGTGACACTCGATCTCTACTCAACCACGAGTACGCCAGCCACGGTCAATATGACGCGTGATACATCGGCATTGAAAGAAAAATTCAAGACTTTGGTGACGGCTTATAACGACGCCTTGAGTATGATGAATGTATTGGCTGATCGTAATTCCACAGTTGAAGAGTATGGTGGTTCACTATTTGGTGACTCAACCGTTAGAACCATGAAATCTATGTTTAGAGACATGATTTTAGGTGCTTCCACTACGCCAGGCACGAACGCAACTTACCTGTGGCAAGCCGGTATTAATCTCACCAAAGATGGTCCTATCGAGTTAGATGAAACCAAATTAGATGCTGCATTAACCGGAAATTTTGACAATGTTGTCAAAATGATGACGGGTAATGAGCAGAGTTTGACTTCCTTTAGTACTGATCCTGCAGGTATTGCTGGTGAAGCAGTGCGTAAGCTAACTAAACTAGTTGCTACAGATGGGGTATTAACTAAACAAACTGACTCGACGACGACTCAGATAGATCGCTATAAAAAAGATTTAGAAGCTCTGAGTGACAGAATGGATAAGTTATTAAAACGCTATCAAAGTGATTTAGGTGCGATGGATACCTTTGTGAGTCAGAGCACAAGCACTAGAAATAGCCTTAAACAAACTTTTGATAGCATGAGTAATTCGAATAACAATTAATGATTTAGCATCATGACTGATTATCTCAGTCGATTTGGTAAGGAAAAAGCGCTCTTAATAGAGCGCTTTTTTTTTACTAAAAAATTAGTTATTGGATAACAATATCAATCTGATTCTATATAAATAGACTTAATAAATGAAGTTGAGTAGAACTCGAGCTTAAATTAGTGCAGGTATCGCTTAAATTTTTTTATTCATTTACTAATAAATTAACGATGGCTATTTAGAAAAAAATATTTTTTAAATAATAAATACGGCAAATTATTTCAATTATTGAAATGGTTTGCCGTTTTTTTTTAAGAAAAGCGTAACAAGCGGCAATTTTTTGCCATGGCGGCTAAAGTTTGCCGCTACTGCTCCGATACCTGAACCGAGAGACTTAAAGCGCGCAGAGTTTTGAATAAATAAATTGCTATTACTGCATGAGTAGAGGTTAAGCACATGAGGTATGGCGAAAGGACGGTAAACAACCATGAGCAAGGTGCAGCCATCAGATGCTTCAGCTCCAATGGCCTCGAAAATTCGGGCCAATGGTGGGCAAAAAGCGTCCAATGATACGGGGCCCTTGATCAAGCAGCAGTGGAAGCTACCTGATTCAGGGAAGGTAAACATAGATACCTCTCAACAAATGGTTCAGCTGAAGGAAATTATTCAGAGGTTCAATGAGAAATTTGTAGATGACAAACGCAGTATAGGTTTTAGTTTTGATAAGTCATTGGGTGTGCACGTAATTACGGTGCGCGATACCAGGTCGGGTGAAGTTATTCGACAGCTACCCAGCGAAGAAGTCGTCAGAGTTGCGCACAATATTGAGAAGTTAAAAGGATTGCTGTTTGATCGAAAGATTTAAAAGCATACCCCTAATGGATTATTAAGTAGTTAAGTTTTTTATGTTTTTTGGGCAGCAAGCCTGGTAGTAAAAGCGTTTTAACAGGTTAAGCAGTGAGACGCTTGTGTTGAAAGCAGTAGCAATAAAAAAAGTCGTTAAAGTTTTTCTCAAGTTTTTAAACCTTGGGTCGAATCAGACGATAACCGGGAAATTTCGAGTTTTTTTTGGTTAGTTACAAAATCAATTCAACGGTAAAAATAAATTTCTCAAAGATTATGTTTATATAGTTAGGAGTAAAGATCATGCCTGTAATTAATACAAACGTTAACTCGCTGATTACCCAAAATGCGATTACAAGGAACGATAAATCTTTGTCTAGCACGATGACTCAGCTTTCCACTGGTAAGCGTATTAACAGTGCTGCAGATGATGCAGCCGGTTTAGCGATTGCCACCAAAATGACTTCACAAATTCGTGGTCTGAACATGGCAACACGTCATGCGAATGATGCGATTTCGTTAATTCAAACAGCAGAAGGTGCAACTGAAGCCGTAACAGGTATGTTGCAGCGTATGCGTGAATTGGCTGTGCAAAGTGCTACTGACACCTATTCATCAGGTGACCGTGCATTGATGCAAAAAGAATTCTCGCAACTGCGTGAAGAAATTTCGCGTACTGCTACATTGACAGACTTCAACGGACAACAGCTGTTAGCTGCTGGTTCTTTGTTGACATTCCAAGTCGGTGCAAATAGCGGCGATACCTTGACCTACTCAACCACTAATCTCAGTGCAACCATTGAATTAGGTGGAACCAGTATCGGTGATACAGGCGGTGCCAGTATCTCGATTCGTACCGGTGCAGAAGAAGCGATTACTACAATCGATACTGCATTAGATGGACTCAATTCTGAGCGCGCTCGTATGGGTGCAATGATTAACCGTCTGGGTTATGCCGGCGACAATCTGACCAACATCTCACAAAATCTTCAATCAGCACGTAGCCGTATTGAAGATACCGAGTATGCGTCAGCCACTCGCGAATTAGCTCGTACGCAGATCATTCAGCAAGCAGGTATTGCGATGCTAGCTCAAGCCAATCAGCAACCCCAATCAGTACTCACATTGCTGAAATAGTAGTAAAGCGTTAACTTCTAACGCGTTCACTCGACCTTTAGCCGCCGTTGGCTCCTGCCTTCGGCGGTTTTTTTATGATTTTTTTCTGCATTACTTCTTCAATAAGACTGCTATTTACGTCTTTTCCACCTTAATTAATCCTACTTTTTGCCTTAAAAAAATCTAGCTTAAATATAGCCGATCAGGCTCGCAAAATATTATATAAACTATTGATTTTAAACATTTATTTCCATAAATTTTAAGAGCGGCAAGTTCTTGCAGGGCTATAAAAAGCGGCAAAATGTTGCCACTTAAAAAATATTCCTAATGTTTGCATAAAAGCTGCCGAATCATGGGTTAACAGGGAGATTTAAACGGCTTTCTGTAAAAAATGGGTTTGATTTGTGTACTTTTTTAATCAATAACAAATCAAAGCCCAGAAAGTCAGAATCTTTTGATCGAACAATTAATGTTTAAGAAGTATTGGTCGAATCATGCAGTAACAGGAAGATTGATTGGCTTTCTGTAAAAAAAATGGCGACGATGAATTTATAACGATCGCCTGAATAATGAAAGCACCAGGTCTTTTGAACGCATACTTTTAGTTAGGAGTTAACATCATGTCCGTTATCAATACCAACGTTAATTCGTTAGTCACACAAAACGCTGTTACCAGAAATGATAAAGCCATTTCAACGGTAATGAATACTTTGTCTACCGGTAAGCGTATCAACAGCGCTAAAGATGATGCGGCCGGTTTGGCAATTTCAACTAAGATGACCTCGCAAATCCGCGGTCTGAACATGGGTGTGCGTCATGCAAACGATGCAATCTCCCTGATTCAAACTGGTGAGGGTGGTACAGAAGCCATTACACAAATGCTGCAACGTATGCGTGAATTGGCAGTACAGAGTGCAACCGATACATACTCTCCAACTGACCGCGCACTTTTACAAAAAGAGTTTTCACAACTACGTGAAGAAATTTCTCGAACCGCGCAATTGACTAACTTCAATGGTCAACAACTCTTGCAAGATGGTTCTTTATTGACCTTTCAAATTGGTGCAAACAGTGGCGATGTGTTGACTTACTCAACAACCAATCTGAGTGCAACGATTGCCTTAGGTGGTACTAGTATCGGTGATACCGGTGGTGCAAGTATCTCCACTCGTGAAGGTGCTGAATCAGCAATGACTACCATTGATAATGCACTGGATCAAATCAATGCAGAGCGTGCACGTATGGGTGCGATGATTAATCGTCTTGGTTATGCTGGTGATAACTTGACGAATATTTCGCAAAACCTAACTGCAGCACGTAGCCGAGTTGAAGATACTGAATATGCATCTGCGACCCGTGAATTAGCGCGTACGCAGATTATTCAACAAGCAGGTATGGCCATGTTAGCGCAAGCAAATCAGCAGCCACAAGCGGTGCTTGCACTTCTTAAGTAAGCAGATTTACTTTCTTAAAAACCTCTACCAGTTGATTGCTGGTAGGGGTTTTTTAATTCTAAAAATAATAATTAAAATAATTTAAATAACTTAATTCACTCATGTTTATCTGCTTAGTGCCGACTAATAATGTGACAACAAGTATTTAAACTTGTTGCAAGTAGGATCCGGTTAAGTTGAGTGCATAGTCAATAGATCCTATAGATTATGTATTTTCCTTAATTTCTCGAGTGAAGTTTAAAGTTAGGAGTAAAAATCATGTCTGTAATAAATACAAACGTGAATTCGCTTGTTACGCAAAACGCAAACACAAGAAATGACAAAGCTTTATCTTCGGTAATGAATCAATTATCGACAGGTAAACGTATCAATAGTGCGAAAGACGATGCGGCTGGCTTAGCAATTTCTGTGAAAATGACTTCTCAAGTTCGTGGTTTGAACATGGCTGTTCGTCATGCTAATGATGCGATTTCATTGATTCAAACTGCTGAAGGTGCAACTGAAGCTGTCACGAGTATGTTGCAACGTATGCGTGAACTTTCTGTGCAAAGTGCAACTGACACATATAGTGCAGGCGACCGCGCTTTGATGCAAAAAGAATTTTCACAACTGCGTGAAGAAATTTCTCGTACCGCTCAACTGACTAATTTCAATGGACAACAACTTCTGAAAGAAGGCTCATTGTTAACATTCCAAGTCGGTGCTAATAGTGGTGATACATTGACATACTCCACAACCAATCTAAGTGCAACTGTAGCTTTAGGTGGTACTAGTATCGGTGATACAGGTGGTGCGAGTATTTCAACTAGAGATGGTGCTGAAAATTCCATCACTACGATTGACAATGCATTGGATGAAATCAACGGTGAACGTGCTCGTATGGGTGCCATGATTAACCGTTTGGGATATGCAGGTGATAACCTGACCAACATCTCTCAAAATCTGCAAGCTGCTCGTAGCCGTATTGAAGATACTGAATATGCCGCAGCGACTCGTGAGTTAGCGCGTACGCAGATCATCCAGCAGGCAGGTATGGCTATGCTTTCTCAAGCAAATCAACAACCGCAGTCAGTGTTATCGCTGCTCAAATAAATCACAAATCCGTAATTCCCAGCCGCTATCGGTCTAGAACCGGCAGCGGCTTTTTTACTTCATCGTTATCAATGCTATAGCGGCATAACACTGCCGTACGACAGATGAACGGCCAAGCTTTGCCGCATAGCCTGTCTTTGTAGAGGCAACAATTCAGTGTTTATCCCATGAACAGCCCTTTATGCAACTTGGAATGCATTTTGCTATGGCAGTAGGGAACACTTACGCCTGAGTCAAAGTAGTAAGCATAAGCACATTAATAGAATTGCGGAGAAGTCAGTGAGCGACTTAGTTAAATTAAATTTAGGTTGTGGCGACAAAATTTTGCCAGGTTACGTCAATGTCGACGTGGCCTCACAGCGCGCCGGTAAACAACCTGATGTCATCTGCGATGTACGTAAGCTCGATAAATTTGATACTGGCCACGCAGATGAAATTCTTGCAGTGCATGTGGTTGAACATTTCTGGCGCTGGGAAGTGGTGGACATACTTAAAGAATGGGTCAGAGTCTTAAAGCCGGGCGGGAAAATGATTTTGGAATGTCCTAATTTGAAATCAGCTTGTGAAGAATTTTTAAAAGAACCAGATTTACGATCCGCTGCTGGTCCTGAAGGGCAGCGCACGATGTGGGTGTTTTATGGCGACCCGCGTTGGAAAGATCCATTAATGGTTCATCGATGGGGCTATACCCCTTTATCACTAGCAAAAATCATGAATGAAGCTGGATTAACGGATTTAAAACAAGAGCCCGCGCAATTCAAATTAAAAGAGCCGCGCGATATGCGTATTACAGGAATAAAAATTTAATTCACCAAGCTAGTGCTGTCTTAGTACTGGTGAATCAGCCGCTCATTAATTAATGACTAAGACTGAGATGGCGTCACAGTGAATACAGAAAACACTGTCTGAGAACTTAGAGGGAGTTAATATGAAACTAAAAATATTTGTTGGTTGGGATCCACGTGAAGACATCGCTTGGAAGGTCTGTCGGCATTCCATCTTACGTCGAACCAATCCGAATAAGGTTTCGATCACACCTCTGATCCAGTCAGTATTGAGGGCAGAGGGAGTATACAACCGCCCAATCGACACCAAAGCGGCCACCGAGTTTAGTCTTACCCGATTTTTGACGCCTTATTTAGCAGGCGATAGTGGCTATGCAATTTTTGTGGATTGTGATTTTCTGTTTTTGACAGATATCACTGAGGTTCTCAAAGAAATTGATCCTTCCAAAGCAGTCTCAGTGGTCAAACATGATTATCAACCCTCAGAAACGATGAAAATGGATGGCTGTATTCAACATGCTTATCCGCGTAAAAACTGGTCCTCTTTCATCGTCTTTAATTGCGCCCATCCGGCAGTCAGATTATTAACGCCTGCAGTAGTGAATTCTGCTGATCCAGGTTATTTACATCGTTTTGGATGGTTGGCAGATTCCCAAATAGGGCGCATTGATAAAGGTTGGAATTATCTTGAAGGTTGGTATCCAGCGCAATATGACAACTTAAAAGCGGTGCACTACACTTTAGGTGGTCCATGGTTTGAAGATAAACAAGAGTGTGATTTTGCAGAAGAGTGGTTAACAGAATTTTCACAGATGAACGTGCAAAATATCGAATCCATCGATGTACTCAAACAACTAGTTTATTAAATATTACTAAGCTATGCAAGCGTCACACAAAGTTCAATGGCTGATTTCTAGTCGAGATGCAAGTTTGACTTCATTGGCGAGTAGTAATCTGGCTTCAATCCGATTACGCTCAGTGGTCAGTATGCGTGCGGCTTTGGATGGCAGTGTGACGACAACTGCAGATTGCACTCCCGATCCTGATACTGAAATACTCGTAGTGGGAAAAATTGATGCAGTTACAGATGTAAATCGTCCAGCACGTTGGCTCAGTTATATGAAACAAGCCAAGGACAGAAATTGCAAAATCATTCTTGATTACACCGATCATCACATAGACGGCAAGCCCGTCATGCGTGCCTTTTATTTAGAGGCATTAAGCTATGCTGACCATATTACGACTAGCTCACCGAAATTAGCAAAAAATATAGGAGTTAGCTGGAAGGGTGGGGTCACCGTGATTGAAGATCCTATCGAAGTTGCCTTCATCTCCCCTAAAACAGAGCGAACATCGCAACTTACCGCTTTATGGTTTGGGCATGCAAGTAATCTGCAATATTTATTTGATTTTATTAAGAGTGATTGGAAACTGTCAGAACCTTTACGTCTGATAGTCATGACGAATTTTTTCGATCAAAAGACTTATGACCTACAAATGCAAGCTGCGCCTAAGAATCTCGAAATGGTGGTAGTGCCATGGTCATTACAGGACATGCAAACAGTAGCTAGTATTTGTGATTTTTGTATTATTCCTGCTGGAATGAATGACGCTAGAAAAAATGGCGTGAGTTCAAATCGCTTATTAACAGCTTTCGCTCTGGGTTTACCTACGGCAGCTGATAAAGTAGATTCTTATCTGAGTTTCAGTGAGTATTTCATAGACATACGCTCTACTGATCTTGAGAACTTCATCAGTCATCCCCATAAAAATTATGAACAAGTCCAGCAAGCACAGTTAGCAATAGCAAAAACGCACACCATAGAAGCCATTGGTCATCAATGGTCATCACTTTTTGCTTCCCAGTTTCAATCTCAATCTCAGCTAGCATCCGTATAAATTCGGTGCTGCTCGAATTAGAATATAGTTGGACTACAATACACTGATTTCTTATTTATCTTAATTCAGTTGTTCATTGATGAAGGCAATCGATCTGTCGCATCCAGCGACTAAAGATTCTAGATATTTGCCTATGATTTGAATGCGCTCGGCATCTTCTTGATTAGATATATTAAATTTTCTCACAACGGAAAAAGACTCTTTTCTCACAAACTCCTGTAGGAAAATTTTGCCAGAATTATCAATCGCTTGTAAACCAGATTTGATATCGAGAAGTTTTTCTTTATGGCGAGCCGATTTCTTTTGACCGATTGCTTTGTTATTCATTTTTTCTGCTAACTGCATACCATCTTGTGCCAGTTTTCTAAACACAACAATCTCTTCTGATAATCCCAACAGCTTTGCCTTTACTTCATTAGGGGAGGTTGGTTGAAAGCGTTGTTTAGCATGCTCTAATGGTTCTAGCTTGATAGCTTCAGACTCAGCATACTGAATACATGCCTCTTTAAATTGCATTTGCTGGGTGCCATTAATTTTTGCACCGCCTTCAGTGGCATTAATTACTTTTTCATGTGGAAAGGCTAGCATAAAATCTTCATACCATTTTCTGTATGAATCTAATTGACGGTCTACGTGTACACGGTCGCCATAATAGCCTTCGATTTCTCTAAAACCATCACCTTTAAGATTTTTTGCTTCGTCTAAGGTCTTAGGCCACAGATAACCGCTTGCATGAGAAGCGCCACCTGTATATGCTAAGTCTTGACCTATCATGATCAGTGGGGAAGCACCCATCAAACGCGCAAAAGAAAAGGCATTGGTAGCGACTGATCCTCCAGTGTGTAAAACACCGCGGTCACCAATCATAGGTTTAAAAATTTTTTCATGAAGAGGATTGCCGAATGAAACAATGTGCTTATCTGCTACTGAATGAACGACTTCTGGATTACAACTCGCTGCTGATAAAAACCAAACATTTTCAGGTGGTTCAGAGCCCCAAGAGCAAGGTCTACGTGGATCGATAGCTACCACCACATGTGGTTCAATGCCGGCTGCTTTGAGTATGGGCCAAGTTTTATCGACAGCGATAATTAATAGATGATCTTTATATTCTTTTAGTGTTGCGATTTGTTTGTTGAGCGAAGGGCCTGCAGCAACAATCACAGCAGGTCTATCCTTCCAACAAGCTTTGAATTGATTGACGCCAGGTGAGCGGGCTGCAACATCTAAATTAGCAACGGTATGTTTTAAAAATAATTCAGAAGAATTAAATGAAGTAGAAAAAGAAGCAACACGTTGATTAATGCATGCGCCTAAATGATCAATATAAGATTTCAAAAAATCTTGATACAACCTAGACATCGCTGGAGTTGCAATAATTTTCCAGTGCTTGAGTTTATCCAATCCTAATTCACTATTCGTTTTAATAGCAGCTTTATTCGTATTGGTATCAACGATAAATTTAATTCGGGGATCTGAGAGAACACGCTCTAATGGTCGCGAGGCGAGGGCGATGGCAAGACAATCACTGCGTGGTTCAAGAATAATGATTCTTGTATTGCTATCACAGTGCTGACATAATTCTTCAGCTATATACCCTAGACCAAACCCAATCAAAACAACAACATTAATCTCGGTGTCTTGACATTCTTTTTGAATAATTTGTGTTGATTCATGTACTGGATCATACAAACTATGCAAATAATAATTTCCTATCGTATCGCTAGCACGTAAAGTCAAATGACCTTTACGGCCGGTTTCTAATACGATGTCGGATGACTGATTGCCTGGATCGAAAATATTCTCTGAAATGACGTGATGCATTTCAGGATGATTTTGCCTAAGCAAGGCAAGATTAGCTGCGAATAATGTTAGATCATCAGGACGCACAATATTCGCCGATTTAGAGATGTAACTCACTGATGGAATGACGGAATCTATCCATTAAAGGCAATAGTTCATGATCTACTAAATCAGCCAATAGCATCGTGTCATAGTCTTCCATGACATGGACTAATTCAGTTGTGATTTTCAGTAGTTCAGATCCAAACTGAGAAAAAGCACTCTCACCATTTTCTAAAATAGTCACATCACCTAAATGATGGGCTGCTGTTGAAAACTGATGTAGCCAATCTAAGCCATCGACAGATGCAGCTAATGCTTCAAATGCAAGCTTGGGATTCTCCCCACGTAACACATTTGTCTGGCGTTGCAGAATAGAAGTAGCAGTTTCAATCCATTGAATTGCATAGTTTGCGGCTTCTGCTAATTCTGCTTTTTGCTCGACTAACGCTTGCACGTCGTTTTTCATTTTTTTATTCCTCCAATTGAGAACGATCGATTCTCTATAAGCAAAAAGCCTGCCACTTATTGCGATGTGATCGTAATAAAAGTCATAAGAGTAGGGGTGTTTGTTAAAACTTCGACACATGCGTCAAGTAATTGCATTGAACATGCCATGTGAGCGGCACAAGTTAGCCAGAAAGCGGCAAAAGATGAACAGGGTTTGCCGTCGACAGAGGAAGTGAAAAAATCGATTGCCACTAGCGGTCATGCATTGCCGATTTAATGCGGCAATTACGGCAAAAATTTTCCTAATTGATGTTTAGGCATTGGTCTTGCATATACCTGCTGTGCATGCGCTTAAAAATTAAGCAGGTAATGAATTACGCAAGCAACATATATATACACATGATTTTTTTAAAAAAAAAGACTTGATTATTTTTGCTGGCACAGCGTTTGCTTAATAGGACGTGAGCAAGACGAGTTTCATCCAGTAATTCGTTTTGAACCACCAGCACAGTTAACACAAACAGGAGCATTACTATGTCTACTCTCGCACAAGAACTTATGTCCCAGTCGGCGGCAGGTCGCTTTTTTAATACAAAGCAGATCTCTAAATTTACGCCAGCTGAAATCCGCGTTGCCATTCAATCTTTGGTAGCGGAAGACCGGACTGAGTTGGCTTACGCATTAGGCGAAGCCGGTTTAGCTTTGTATCCCGTCAATGAAGATATTCTGGTCATCACCAGTTTATTGTCAGTCATGCGTGAAGATTGGTCTCACGCTGTAGATCTACTGACGCAATTGATGGAAATGCAAGGCAATCAAGCTACCGTATTTACTCATGCAATGCTGATCCGCGCTCTGCGTTGTGATCTAGAACTTGCAGCTGCATTAGAAGCTGCACGCGTTGCACTGACCCATTTCCCAGATCATCCTGAACTCTTAACAGAGTACGACGCAGTATCAGGTGCACTTGGTTTACGCGCAGTGGAGCAATAAGAAAATGTCTTTATGGCAACGGCATTGTCAGCGGCAACAAGCTGCCGGAAAACCGACAATTTTTGCCACCCCAAGTTTGCCGGGGATGTTTTTAAGGCAAATCAAGGCAAAACCCCTTGTTAATCAAGAACTTTTAATCTGGCACGGGTATTGCTTAGGTAATGAACAAAAGGGATTTTCCCTACAGAATCGTAGTACCCGTACAGAATCCGGAAGGAGAAACTGAGTATGTCAGTCATCAACACAAATATAAAGGCGCTGTTCGGCCAGCAGGCTATGAAAGCCACTGATCGAGCGATGTCCTCTGCGATGAACCAGTTGTCAACTGGTAAGCGCGTGAACTCGGCAAAGGACGATGCTGCTGGTATGGCTATCGCCACTCGCATGACGCAACAGATTCGCTCATTAAATATGGCGATTCGAAATGCTGGCGATGCAACTTCGCTGATACAGACTGCCGAAGGTGGCACCGTCGCTATCAACGATATGATGCAGCGTATGCGCGAACTTGCTATCCAAGCGATAACAGATACGAATTCAAGTGATCAAAGAGATTATCTTGATCTGGAATTCCAACAGCTCAAGCAAGAGATAAACCGCACATCGAAAATGGTCGAATGGAATGGTTTCTCCATCCTAGACGGCAGCGTCGGTCAGCGAGTAGGCGAGCGCCCAGTATATAAAATTACCTCAACGGGTGAATATCATCCTACGGTTGATGATGGAAGCGGTAATCCCGTCGTCGATAATCTTGAGACAGGTGATTTGATCATTAATGGCATCACGATTAATCCATCGTTTGCTAAAGATGACACGGTTTCGCCAAGAACTAATGCAGGTGGTTCAGCGATCGCGATTTCAGCGGCCATCAATCGCCTCACTAAAGAAACGGGTGTGGTAGCTGTTCCTAACGATAACGTGATGAATGGCGTGCCGGTTGTTAAAGATCCGACACCTGGTGGATCAACAGGTTTTGTAGTGATTAATGGTTGGAAAACACCAGAAGTCACTACTGTAAAAGACAATGTACGTGAATCACGTGCTGCAATGGTCGCGTCAATTAATGAAATCAGTGCAAAAACTGGCGTCAAAGCAGTTGACACTAATGATGATACACGTGGTATCACACTAGAAGCCATTGATGGTCGCAACATAGAAGTTCAACTCTTTGGTGATCACACGAATGCGAGTGGCGAGAGCTACTTCGGTATACGTGCTGGTGTACAAGTAAGTACCTATTCACTAGAAGCGAAAGTTGAAGCTGAAGTTAAGTTGACCAGTCAGTTAGGTAAAGACATCACTCGTGCACGTTTGCCAGTAGGTGACTACACGCAAAACGTAGCGAAAATGGTGACGACATCACGTCCAATCGCAAATACTGCTGCTGAAATCATTCCAATGAATGAGGGTGATCTACGTATCAACGGAACACCAATTCCAGCATCAGCATCGGTGGATGATCCTTACTCACATTACTCAACCACCAGTACACCAAGTGCTAGTGCGATTGCGATTGCCGCAGCGATTAATTCAAAATCTGCTGAAACCGGTGTCAATGCAAGAGCAATAGGACCTGTTATTCAAGGTGCGGGTGATTCGACTAGCGATCCAACATCATTGACGAGCGAACCTAGTAGTTCAATCATCTATGTGAATGGTCAAAGCATTACGATTAACTATGGCGATAAAGCGGTCACACCGATTGTTGAGCCAAGTTATCAGTTAGATTTTTCTGCGACAAAGATTCCTTTAGAGGTAACTGCGCCGGATAGTTATGCAGCACCTGGCGACCGTGTGAAGTTTTTGAAAGATGCGTTGAATCGTGTGTTATCGGATTCAAACATTGATGTATCAATGACGACAGGTAATCGCTTAAGCTTTACAACCTCAGATGGACGTAACTTGTCTGTCGGTGTTGTGAACGACTCTTCAGCAGATTTATCGGATCCGAATGAATTAGGTTTGGATGGCATAACGGTAGTAACTACTAATGGACTCCCATCAGATCAAGCTTTATTAGACGGTATTCCGACTGCTTATGGTCGCGTTGAATTAGCTGCGCAAAGTCCACATTTTAATGATCCAGAGTTGTTTGGTTCTAGCCCAGTACTTGAGCCTATATCAGGTGGTCCTGGACATCCTCCGCACGATCGTTTCAAAATTGAGACGGGTGCAAGTGGCGTAACCGGTAACTTTGAAGGTCTAGGCTTTACACCAGGTACATTTGGTGGCGAAGTGACGGACGCTGATAGCAAAATGCAACCGCCGAAGACAGGTCGTTTATTCTTCCAAGTTGGATCCAGTGCTAATCAGACCATTACGATTGATCTTGCTGACTTCGGTAAGAATGGCCCGATCACAAGCAGAATTACTTCCGATGTCGATGACAAAGTGAAGACTATTCGTATCAATACCCCTGAGGGAGCGAACTCTGTTCTGGACGCACTCGACGAGGCAATGGATAAAGTTAATGCAACCCGCGCAACGATGGGTGCAGTGATGAATCGTCTGACTTACGTTACTGATACCTTGACTAGTGTGTCGATTAATTCGAGTGCTTCACGTAGTCAAATTGAAGATGCTGATTATGCTTCTGCAAGTACTGAGTTAGCAAAAACGCAGATCATGCAGCAGGCCGCTACAGCAGTATTAGCGCAGGCAAACATGAGTCAGCAAACTGTGTTGAAGTTGTTACAGGGTTAAACGAGAGCGATAGGATAAATCATTAGCTTATAGCTTAGCTCCGTAACACTTCACACGATGAAAGCGTGAAAAAACTATGACAGAATATGCCTTAGGGTTAAGGTCATGGGAGTTCACGATGAATGAGCAAGATAATCGACGCCGCATGTTGATACGGTTGTTGCGTGTTGTCTTAATTATTGCTGTCTTGATGTTAGGTTTGATCGGGTTGCATCCCGAACGTTATTTGCCGCCTGACATGAGCTTTGCAGATTTTTTGCAAGGGTTGCTGGGATCCGCCATATTGGCAGGTGTCTTAGCTGCTGCTGTGTACCGTGCGTGGCATGATGCAAGAGATAAACGGAATAAAAAATGAATTCTTTAAACCAGACTGATACGAACGGCGCGCCAAATTGCTGGCAGTGCCGTTATTTTGCTGTCAGCTGGGATCCTAGCTTGCCTTATTCATGCAAGCTAATGGGCTTTAAAAGTCGTATCTCTCCAGCTTTGGAAGTTTTGCGCGCCGATGGGCAGCGCTGCCAAGGCTTTATGTCTAAATCACTTCCTCCCGTGACGTCTCAGTCCAGAGAGCGCAGTAACTTCGCATGATGCGACAGTTAACTTTTTTCCTCTTCGTTTTACTATCGCTAGTTCAGAGCGCAACTGCACAAGCAGATGTGCAAGTAGCAATGAAAGCAATAGAACGCGGACATTATTCAACAGCGCAACGCGCATTACGCAAATCCGCTGAGTCTGGCGATGTCTTAGCGCAGAACAATCTCGCTTATCTGTATGAACATGGATTAGGCGTCAATCAAAACTATAACGATGCTGTGCTTTGGTACACCAAAGCGGCCGAAGGTGGTTTGGCGCAAGCGCAATTTAATTTAGCCACCTTGTATCACTACGGCAGAGGCGTGTTGAAAAATCAAGCACAAGCATTGCATTGGTATAGCGCTGCTGCGAATACGGGTTTAGCGGAAGCGCAATACATGATGGGTGAATACCAACGCGAAGGGTGGGCGGGTAAAAAAGATGGCGCAGTAGCGTTGTCTTGGTATCTGAAAGCAGCAAAAAAAGGTAATCCAGCTGCGCAATTAATGGCGAGTTCCTTGTATTTATCAGGCGAGGGCTGGCGTAAAGAGCCACAAAAAGCTGCGGTGTGGGCAGAACTAGCCCGTATCAATGGCGAACGTCAGGCCACTCTGGTATTGGCACAAGCGGGTAAGCGCATCCCTGCAAAAGATTTAGAAGATGCCTTATTCATGGCGGGAAATTGCTTAAATAGCGGTTATAAATCCTGTCCTGAATAAATCAGCAGCAAAAATTAACTTTTTAGCATCAAAAAACTGCTCTAGCTGTCAAAATTTCGTCTTGCTGATCTCGCCAAGCCCTGTCGGATAGTCGTTCACCCCCGTCAAAACCCGCATAAAACCTCATCTTTCCGGCTGGCACGAGCCTTGCTCTAATGGAATTGTTCATTGGAATAAAGGCATCCAAAGTGACCGCTATAACAGATATCTCGCATCCAGCATTATGGTTGGATCCACAAAGTGCAGTAGGCACACAAGAACGTGAGCAACTCGCGGAAGCGGGCTTGCAACTTCTGCCTGTTGCTACGTTAAACGATCTCAAGCAAGGCTTGGCGAAAGCCAGACTTGTCGTCATCCGCTTAATGGATGATGTCGGCTTGCTCGAAGAGGTCAAAAAATTGACACAGGCTTTTGGTCATGCTGTTCCGGTGTTATGCCGCGTTGATCGAAATCATTTAGAGCTAGGCATAGAAGCCATGCGACGTGGTGCTTATCACGTGCTTGCTTCAGACGACTGGTCGCCAGAATGCTGGCGTAATGCGTTATCACTAGCGCCGACTAAATCGACTTTGGCTAGCAAGAGTTCACGTACCTTTATTTTTGTCGACCCAGTTAGTCAGCATTTATTAGAACTAGCTAAGCGTGTCGCACAAACACAAGTTTCTGCATTGGTGGTTGGTCCAACTGGAGCTGGTAAAGAAGTATTAGCACGTGTATTACATGATGCCTCACAACGTAGTGATGGTCCTTTCGTGGCAATGAACTGTGCTGCATTGCCTGAAAATCTGATCGAAGATTTATTGTTTGGTCATGAGAAGGGCGCATTCACAGGCGCATTGAAAGAGCATCGTGGTTTGTTTGAACAAGCAAACGGCGGCACCATCTTCTTAGATGAGATCGCTGAAATGCCGTATCACTTACAAACAAAATTATTACGCGTACTACAAGAAAGAAAAATCACTCGCTTAGGTGCAACTGCACCGATCGATTTAGATATACGACTAGTTGCGGCAACTAACAAAGATTTACGTGAAGCGATAGAAAATCGCGAGTTCCGTGAAGATTTATATTTCCGTATCAGTGCATTCAAATTAAGAGTCGCACCGCTACGTGAACGTCCAGGTGACATCTTGCCTTTAGTTGCGCAATTTCTTGCGACCTATGGTCCAGCAGATCGCACCATGCAATTAACATCAGAAGCAATGGAATTGCTCATGCAATATCCATGGCCTGGCAATGTACGTGAATTAGAAAACGTCGTACAGCGTGCTTTAGTGCTGGCTTCAGGTGACATGATTACTGAATCCGATCTCATGTTTGATGACGTCACAGCGCGTATAGAAATGGTGAATGCGATTGAAAACAAACCATTGATATCAGCCCACATGCCATTCATGCTGAATAAAGAAAACATCGATCAAATTGATTTATCCAGTGCTGTGAAAAGTAGTGAATATCAAGCCATCATGGCTGCGATTGAAGCGACTAGTAGTCGTATAGAAGCGGCGAAAAAACTGGGTATTAGTCCTCGTTCATTGCGTTACAAGATGGCGCAATTCCGTGAACGCGGTATGACACAAATGGCAGCTCGATAAATCGGGGAGCATCAATCATGATAGATAGAGTCACCACACAGACGAATATTGATTCCATGTTAGCGACGATTCGTCAATATCAGACGGATGCAGCAGGAAAAAATACACCTGCAGTTCTGACTCGTGAAGCACCTGAAGTCGGTAAGCCGACATTTTTTGATGCCGTTAAAAGTGCAGTAGAAAGAGACAACGACGTTGCGATGAAAGCCGGTGCAATGCGTGAAGCTTATGACCGTGGTGAAGATGTGCCCTTAACCGATGTGGTTCTCGCTATGCAGAAATCATCGATTGCCTTCGAAGCCACACTTCAAGTACGTAACAAAATTTTGCGTGCTTATGAAGAAATCATGAACATGCCAGTGTAATAAATACAGAATTCATTGAATAGCAGGACCTTACAGAGAGTAAAACATGGCTGAAGCAACGATGAACATGGGTGGTATGCCACCGCAGCTACCACCAAGTGGTAATGCCAATTCTGGTGATGGAGCAGCAGGTGCTATGCCTATGGCCACAGCAAATGCAGGACTACCAACAACGACCAATAATCCTAGTACAGCTTTAACTGGCGTCGCTGGTGGTGTGATGGCGTTTCGCGGCAAAGTCGAAGAAGTACTGCAGCAACCTTCCATACGTCGATCGCTACCAGCGATCATTTTGCTTTTTGTATTACTGATTGCATTCGTTGCTTATCAAGGCTCACAAAGCGTACCTTATCGCGCTGTCATGCCAGGTATGACAGAGAATGATAAACAAGCTGCAATGGAAGCATTAAAAGCAGGCGACTTCAAACCTAAGCTGGATTCAGCTACCGGTCAAATCATGGTGGCAGAGCCACGTTATTACGAAGCGCGTATTTTCTTAGCAGGACAAGGCATACCAAAAGAAGCCCAACCAATTGGTATGGACTCCTTGAAAGATCGTTCTTCTATGACCACCAGTCAGTTCATGGAACAAGTCAATTACAACTCCGCGATGGAACAAGAACTTGCACGCAGTATTATGCAAATCTCTACCATTAAATCAGCACGTGTACATCTCGCTTTGCCTAAGCAAAGTGTGTTTGTACGTGATCGCGCAACACCCAAAGCGTCGGTCGTTGTGACACCGCACACCGGTCGTGCTGTATCTACACCGCAGGTAAAAGCAATTGTAAATTTAGTATCATCTAGCGTGCCTTATCTCACACCACAAAACGTTTCGATTGTGGATGATCAAGGTAATTTAATGACAGATGAAAATCCTGTTGATGCAGCGATGGGACTCACCGTCGCGCAGATGCAGCACAAGATGCGTACTGAAGAACAGTATCGTCATCGCGTCACAGAATTATTAGGACCAGTAGTTGGTGAAAACAATATTCAATCACAAGTCAATCTGACTTTGGATTTCGACACTGTTGAAACTACAACAGAAGATTTTGATAATAAAGATAAAGGTGTCAAGCCTCGTTCAGAAGCGATGACGACTGAGCGTAAATTCAAGCTTGATCCTGAAGGTATACCTGGTGCATTAAGTAATACACCACCACCTGATGCAAATCTGACGGTGAACACGGATACCAATGAAAAGAAACCGTTGAACAATGAAATCACGACCACCAAATCAACCCGTAACTTTGAAATGGATCGTGCAGTTCGTCATGAGAAAAAATCACTCGGTACGATTTCACGCTTAAGTGTGGCAGTAGTAGTGGCTGAACGTCCTGCGCCTCCACCTGCTGATGGCAAGCCTGCAGCACCGAATGCACCAAAGACTATTCCTTATACTGCTGAAGAACTCGATCGTATGTTGAATCTGGTTCGTAGTTCAGTTGGTTATAACGCTGAACGTGGTGACGTAGTAACCGTTGCACCAGCACGTTTTGAATCACAAATTAATTACAAGCCTGAGCAATGGTATGAGAATAGTGATATTCAGAATTTCATTAAAATTGCGATCGCAGCACTAGTTATTATCGTGTTCTTAATTGCAGTAGTGCGTCCGATGGTGAAAGGTCCAACCATTCAGCAAATCATGCCACCTGCATTACCACCGGTTGATGAAAACAAACTCGCCGCTGATGCAGCCGCTGCCGCCAAAGCTGCCGCTGATGCTGAAGCCGCCGATGCCGCTGCCAAAGCTGCTGCCGAAGCAGAAGCCAAAGCTGCTGCCGACGCCGCTGCAGAGGCTGAAGAAGGCGAAGAAGGTGAAGAAGGCGAGGAAGGTGAAGAGGGCGAGGAAGGTGACGAAGAAGAAGAGGACGAAGTCGAAATCCAAGAAGGTGAGACCTTAGAAGAACTCAAAGCCAGAATGCAAAGTATGAAGCCTAAGAAACCGACCTTCTCTGCTGATATGCTTGATACTGCAAACAGCTATGATGATAAAGTTGCCTTGATTCGTATGTTGGTGTCACAAGAATCAGGTCGTGTAGCGATGGTATTGAAGAATATGGTCAAGAACTAAAGTTAACTAGGAAATATCATGGCAGAAGAAAACAAACCCAACGCTGAAGAGCCTCATGACATCGAGGCGATGAAGAAGAAATTCAAGCCTAAGAAAAAAAATACCATGGCTGAAGATATGTTGAAGAATGCAAATAGCTACGACGACAAATTGTTACTGGTGAAGGTGTTATCAGAAAAAGAACAAGGTCGAGTCGTCTTAATGATTAAAAATATGTTGAAGGGGAAGTAATAAGGTCTTGGTTCGACTTTACTACGAGAAGATCTTCATAAAGAACATTGAGCAAACAATAAAAGTAACGGTAACAGAGGTCGAAGATGGCGGATAAAAAAGAAGATAAGAAAGAAGCGAAAGCGAAGGCGGCTCCCAAAGAGGAAAAAGCGCCGGAAGCGCCTAAGCCTAAAGCAGAGCCACCTCCTATGTCAGAGGCGTTGAAAGCTGAATTAGAAGCGATGACCAACACCCAGCGTGCTGCGGTGTTGATGTTACTTTTGGGTGAAGACCTTGCTTCTAACATCATTAGTTATCTTGATCCTAAAGAAGTGCAGGCATTAGGTGCTGCCATGGTCTCGGTTGCTGAACTGTCACAAGAAGCTGTGAACGCAGTGTTGGATCAATTTGTTGAAACACTGAAAAAACAAACCAGTCTTTCACTGGGCACCATCGAATACGTAGAAACAGTATTGAAACGCGCGCTAGGTCCGGATAAAGCAGCGTCAGTACTGTCGCGCATCATGCCGAATCGCGCTAGTCGTGGTTTAGAAATTTTACAATGGATGGATGCACGTGCTATCGCTGAAATGATACGTGGTGAACATCCACAGGTCACAGCGATTATTCTCTCCGTGTTGGAATCAGAAGTTGCTGCTGACGTATTGGCATTTTTGCCAGTTGAATCACGTCCTGAAGTCATACAGCGTGTAGCAAGTCTAGATACTGTTCAACCATCTGCGATGGAAGAACTAGAAACCATCATGAAAAAACAATTCTC
>JAUKPS010104150.1:0-25889 GCA_032273165.1 Chlorellidium tetrabotrys | reverse complement strand
TATGAGTTTATGAAACGTGAAGATATCAACCCAAAGAAATTCATTATGTTTACAGATGGATATCCGTGCGGTAGTTGGGGTGATGAGGACTACTGCGAGAGCCTATTTGTCATTCACGGTAATGAAACCATAATTGCACCATTCGGTGAGACTGCATATTATAAATAAAGTAGGTATATAATGTCTCTAAATAGAGGAGAAATCAATGCTCTCGGAGTTCTAGGTTTTAGGAAACTAAAATTTATTCCAGAGCATTTTAAAACTCTGTCAATAGAACATAGATTCAATGTTAAGGATATCGAGCATTGGATCGAATATAACTTGAATAGCAGATATGCTATTCGAGACAGTTTTGGTTTAGATCGTAATAGAAAACTCGCTGTTTTTACAGAAATAGGTATCGAGGATCCAAAAGAACTAACCATGCTGGTAATAGGATGTCAACATTTACATAAGGAAAAATAAAATGGAAGATCAAGCACAAGTAGCAACCCCAGGTGGTATTGGTGGAGTTCCACCTGAAGGTGGAACAGTCCCTCCAAATACTCCAGAACTTACAATTAACGATTTAGCAAATCTTCGAGCAATCGTTGATGCTGCGGTTCGTCGTGGAGCATTTTCCGCAGCCGAAGCAACATCAGTTGGCGCAACATTTGATAAATTAAATGCATTTCTAAATGCAGTAGCACCGCCTAAGACTGAAGATCAGCCTGCAGCCGCAGAATAATACAAGGAGAGTAGCATGGCTAAATTTACCAAACATGTAGGTAAGATGAAAAATAATTCTGCTCGTGTAGCAATTATTTATAGAACATTACCCGGAGATCCTAATAGCGCATTAGTAGTGGGGACCAATGGACTCACTGATGCTTATCACGATTCGTTAATGAGTTTAATTGATAGTGATGCCGGACAACAAGCAAATGAACTTGCAGATGTTATGGCGGTGCGTCGGTTCCCCGATGGAACAGTCATGCTACAATATCTTCATGCTAACGGGCACCTTAAAAAAGTCCCAACTAGTCTTGTATTAGTAACACCGAATTCTCAAACTGCAATTCAACTTAACGAAATTAATGAACAAATTGCATTAGAGAAAGGCGTTAAAGTAGCAGACTTAGCAATTACTGATGGAACTACTCCAGTAGAAACAAAATCTTCTACAGTCAACGAAGAAATCATTGTACCAGACGTTGTTGTATCAGAAGTCAAAAAATCAGTAGTTACTGAAACTGCTGAAGAAATTTCTGATCCAGTACTTGTGGCAAAGTCATATCGTTCTAAGGCTGACAAGTTGGCCAAGGATGCTGCTAATTTCCGTAGAATGGCAGATGCGATTGATCCGCCAAAGGCTAAAACTAAGAAAGTAGCAGAAGCCGCCGAATGATCCATCCTGAACAAGCCTATCTAGATGCTCTAAGAGAGATCTTAGACACAGGTGAACATCGTCCAGATCGTACAGGTGTGGGCACTATTAGCAAGTTTGGACTTCAATTGAAGTTTGATCTGCAACAAGGATTTCCAGCCATTACCACAAAACGGTTGGCTTGGAAATCTGTTGTTAGTGAACTGCTATGGTTTATCGAAGGTAGTGGTGATGAGAATCGTCTAAAAGAGATTCTACATGGTAGTCGTACTAGTACAGAAAGTACTATCTGGTCTGGGAATGCTAATGCAGACTATTGGAAATCAAAGGCTCGATTTATAGGCGATCTTGGTAGAGTATACGGAGTACAATGGCGTTCATGGCGTGCTCCAGTATTCGGTGCAAACCGTATGGCAGTTAAACATATCGATCAACTTCAACTATTGATTAATGGTATTAAGAAAGATCCATATGGACGCAGACATATTCTTAGTGCATGGAATCCAGGTGAACTTGACTTAATGGCATTGCCACCATGTCATATGATTGCACAATTCTATGTAAGTACTAGTGGTAAGTTAAGTTGCCATATGTATCAGCGTAGTGCGGATATGTTTCTTGGAGTGCCATTCAACATAGCAAGTTACGCATTATTCACTCATATGATTGCACAAGTGTGTGATCTATCAGTGGGTGAATTAATTATTTCATTCGGCGACGCTCACATATATGACAATCACTTAGAACAAGTGAGAGAACAATTGGGTAGGGAGCCTTTAAATTTACCAACAATTGAATTGAATTCAGTTGAAGGAATAACTACATTTAAAATGGATGATATTAAATTAGTTGACTACAATTGCTATGCAACTATCAAAGCACCGATGGCAGTTTAAACTACCAATACTTCAATAATCCCAAAGCCTTCAATATGCGTATTGAGGGCTTTTCCTATTATAGATCCAGCAGCACATTGCGCTGTCCATGCTTGAGCATGACCCGGAACATTACTTGTTACCAATAACTCACCCTTGATAACAGGACCCCAAACTTTGCAAGGAACACGGCCTTTTAAGGCAATAAAGGGGTGAGTTTCGTCATTTCCAGCCTCAGAATTCATCATATATGCCGGATTTGTGCTCACTATGCCCGCTACCCTTGTATCAGCATAGTTGTCTGTTATAGTAACTTCTTTTTCACCACCTATAACTACAACAGTTCCGGGTTCGTATATAGCATCTGCTTCATAACGTTCTGCCAAATCAGCATATAGAGAACTTGTAGCAAGTCCTTCAAACCTTGTTGCTTTAAGATAATTAGTGGCTGGATTATACATAAGCCCGTAATTTACATTCACTGTTGATCGGCCAATGGTCGAAGTAGTCATGAACGGTACAGGTTTATATCCACTTGATGAGTCTACTGCAAAAGTTATCCCACTTGTATATGTAGATGAATTTGCAGTGATTGCATGGGCTGCTGATCCCCATAATACCGTACCACTCGTATAAGCACCAGTTGTTGGACTAACATTAGCGGATACACCTGTTGTTGGATGTGCTCCGATTAAGTTAATGCCCTTATATAATTTTAAAGGAGGAGTTTCTACAACATATATAGGATATGGACTGTTAGTAGACGGATATACTTCGTATTCTTGATTAGAAATTACGGAAACAACATCTGTTCCAATAACTGCTTTAATATTATAAATGGAAGTGCCAGGCTGTGTAGTATCTTGTTCATATGAACCTCTCCAGCCCGCTTGAGTATCAGCACCAATAGGTGGACCAATTAAAACATAAGTACTACCGTTAGATGCATATAACTGATCTTCTAATGAGTTATACCAAAGGTTTCCTGAGGGAGCAGGATTGTTTTCATTAAACGGATTTGTATCACTAACTGTTAGGTTAGAAATGCTTTTCCATTCTTTAGAATCATAAACATTTATTTTTTTGTTTGAACTATCATACCAAATTTCACCTTCAATAGGTTTGCTTGGAGGAGTTGAATTTGCAAAGTTTTCTAATAGTTTGACAAAATTTTCATTTTGTAATTCACCATATCCGGCATAGTTTCTACCCATAAATGATAAATCAGTAGATTGATCCAATGTAGCATCTTGTACAGTAGCAACAATCGAACCATTAGTTTTATTTAAAATATATGCCATTTTTAATCCTTAGAGTACTACAATATTAGTTACAGTGTTTAGTGCTGTATTGAAATACAGATCATATGGACTCCATACATGTATTCCGGGGTGTATAGGATCATCTATTAAATGAAATCTACGTACTGATGCTGTCGTATTGTAATAACAAGTAACTCTTGCATCAGAACCTATCGGATATGCCACTTCACTATGTAATACAGTTGTTGCTGTAGAAAACATTAAACGTAAATGCTGACCTATTGCTACATTACCAGATCCTATGTTTGCAATTGCCGTGGCAGTAGTTGCATCGGCAGGATCACCGTATGATGTAATATCAAAGTATGCTGTTAAAGATTTAATTGCTGTAATTTCTTGACTAACACCTTTAATATATAAATTACCTTTGATATCCAAATCATTGGATATAGTAACACCGTTAACAATAGTAGAAGTGGTTCCATTACCAAGATAGGTAGCACCATCAGTTGCTTTCATAGAAAAGGACGATGTAGTTAGTAACCCAATTGGAGAACTATATGAATATAGCACACTTACTTTTTGGGGAACATTGGTATCATCTTCTCTAATAATAGCGGATGGTGGCTCAATACCAAATTTACCTAATAATCCAGAAACTGCGGGTCCGATTAATTTATAATTATATCCATCCCATAATTTTAACTGGCTATTAATAGTATCATACCAAAGATCACCGGTACTTGTTGTTACTGCGGCTGTACCATTTACTGTAGCACCATATGTTGGTTTAAATGAAGTACCATCATATACGTTTAATTTTTTAGTAGTTGAGTTGAACCATAGTTGGCCAACTTGCGGACTAAGAGGGCTTGTAGAGTTAGCAAAACTAGTTAATAGTCTAACTAAATTATTATTAAAATACTGTCCATAATTGTCAACATTTTTTCCAATTAAGTCTAGACTGGTAGTACTACTATCAACCTGTCCATTGATAATGTTTGCTAAAACTGAACCGTCGTTGTTATATATGATGTATGCCATACTTTAAGTCTTTATTATATATGTTAAATATCCAACAGGATCAACAAAAGTACTTGTTGACATATTTGGAGTCTTAAATGTTCCGGCTCCTCCAACCCCATATGTTGTACCAATAATACCATATAATCTGGAATAAGTTGATGTTGAATAAGCGCTGCCAGCACATAACAACCATCCTGTAGGAGCAGTTGCTCCTGCATATGCGGTAATCATACCCGGAGGTGTTGATCCTTCTACATCACCGTGGAATGTAGTTGCATATATATCAGTAGCATGAATTTCTCTAAATTTATTTAGAGTCGAGCCAATATCATATGTACCTGTGCTGGCTGGAAGTAAAATTGCTCCAGATCCTGTAGCAGTTCCTAAAGTCAATACATTGGTACTTGTTGTTTTTCCATTTATTTTTAAATTTCCAACTGATACATTTCCAGCAATTGATGCACTACCACTAACTGATAACGCAGTTGTAGAAGTTGAAGAAACTGTCAGATCATTTGAGAATCTACCACTACCATTAACATCTAGTGTAGGAGAATCAGAAGTTGGTGATTTGTTTATTCCAATGTTTGCATAACCTGAATTAAATTTCAAATACGCATCAGAATTGACTCCAACTTTTAATGTACCCGATGTAGTGGTATTTTCAAAATTGATATATGCATCACTATTTGAATTATATAATCGAATAGGATTATTTAAAGAATTAGATCTAACATATAATCCAGTTGTTGATTGTATGTCAAGAGAACCAGCAAGTGTTTGAGCCGTGGCATTATTTGTTAATACTTCTGTAGACTTTATCAACACACCTGTAGAAACTTCCAATGCTGCTGCTCGTTCTGCGATTCCATTATATTTTGCAGATACTTTACTTGTTAAATTTGTTCCAATTTTAATTGTAGCAAATCCATCTATTACAGTTCTAGGAGTGAACGCATTATAAGAAACAATTTCAACTACATTTCCGTTTGCCCAATTTTTTAAAACAGGATAAATGTCTCCAGTAGTGCTTTCAACCATTACTGTTTCTGGACCAGATTTATTAACTCCTGTCTGAACAGATGGACCTACTATTGTCCAATCTTCGCTGTATCTAATTTTTAATTGATTAGATGAAGTGTCAACCCATATGTCGCCATCAATTATGTTATTAGAATATCGTATAACAGGGTCAGTAGTTTGTTGATATATACCATTTGCACTAGGCCATCTTCCACCATCTGTATTACCATTATTAATTCTTAAAACGGGTTTGTTTGGATTAGTTGTATCGTACCATAATTGACCCTTGATTGCATTTACTGGTTTAACAGGACCAGCAAAATTTTCTAATAACTTTAAAAAATTCTGAGCAATGGGCAAACCAAAATTAGGATATCCCGGACCTATCAATGATAAACTAGTATCATTATTAATACCTGGTCCATCAGGAACCGGTAATATTGTAATGGTGTTTAGATTATTTGGATCCGAGAATGTTAATGTGTACGATGATGTCATGATTAAATTCCAGTGCTTATACTTTGGATTCGAATTGTATAATCAACCTGAATCAATCTGTTTAAGGATTTTTGCACAGGGTGAAAAATAACATGTGTTAATAATAATCCCATATCTGGACCATCTGCGCTATAACCTTTTAATCCTAATTCGTCAAATACATATGCCCCATCTTGATTGGTACTGTTATCAAATGCCGATTGATCACTAGGTTCTCCGAAATCTAATAAACAACTTACTAAGACATCAGAATATGCAACTCCAGAAATATGTCTTGTTTCCATAAAATTTCTTGCAGGATCGATTGAATACGCACGTCTTGAATCAACTGTTTTTACATATGTTTGATTGTACAATGCAGCACTACTACCTATTGTGTTTGGTGTTAGATATGTAATAATTCCTGTTGGATCAACACGACTTCCCCCATTACCGAATGCCATTTCTGCTATAGGACCATTAGTTTGATTTGAAATACTCATTGCTAATGCAATAGAAAAATTCTCGTAATGGATGGCGTTTCGTTTATCAACAAACACTTCTTTAGTAGCAGGGTCAAATATTTTAATGTGCCCTTGAATACTAACAGAACCGGTTTCGTTAGGTTTTGAAGCCTGCATTGGCTTATTGTCTTTTGGTAAATTGCTCATGTTTTTATTATCCATAATGGTATTTATCTTTGTAAATTATCAGCGTACTATCCACCATAATAGTATTGATCGGGCAATGCTGCTTCTTTCTCACGCAAAAACTGCGCTTGAACTGAATCACTGGTTAATAGGGATTCAGTTCCTGTCCAAACATACCCTTTTCGTTGTACAATAGTAATCGTAGTATTATTAGTTAGGCTATCTGAAATATTTAATACTAATTCATTAGTTGCTGTAGTTATTGAAAACTCTGGAGGCAAAATTACTTCAGTTGCAGCAGAAGAATCATATGCAATTGCACTATCATGCACAACTAATGAATGCTTACGTAGTTGACGGCCACCGTAATATACTGTAACTTGATCGACTGCATTAACTCCTGCAATTAATGTAATTCCATCACCGATTACTGCATTAGTCACTGTACTTATAATGTAAGATAATTCAGTTGTAGAAGTAGATTGTACTAAAACTGACTCAGTATATGGTATATCTTGTTGAGGACTTTGATCAATTACCGAAGTTCCTGCATGAGATATCTCGGCTGGACCAGTACCTAATGTACTTCTTCTTAATTGTCGTAATGTATTTCCATCTTTTACAAGGAATTCAATACGCTCTCCGTTAATTAATACTATACCAGGTTTATTAGTAAACGGATTTGGTGGTATTAATTTACTTGCATCAGTTACATGGATTTCATTATCGTTAGGATGTAATGGTTGTTCCAATATTGTGCTGTAGAAAGAAGAGATACGTTCATAATGATGCCTGTCAAACATATCGTTGAACACTCTGTATCCCAATACATTAGTTCCGTAGGACGGTGGATTAATAGTAGTTACTATTAATGATGTGCTACTCAAAAATTGATCACTCAACTGAATAGTACGCATATCGTCTAATATTTTAAAATCTCGTCTAGGAACTAACGGTTGTCTGTTAGCATATACCCAAACATAATTGTCATTCAGTACAGGGAATGTTAATATAGATTTACCATACTGATTTGCAGTTAATACTTCTGTCCTAATCATCATATTATCGTGATTAGCAAAAGAAATAACTCTTGAATGAAGCATGCCTACAGGATTAGTAAAGGCAGCAAGATGTAAATCTAAAACATTTTCAGAGATTACAAATTCAGGTTCTGGTGAAATATATGTTTCGATAGCAATTACATCGCCGTCATGCAATAATCCGTCTACGATAGTTATTGTACTGTATATTTCGTCGAGTGTATAATCAAAACCTGGTCTAAGTTCTACACCATTTCCGTATACTTTTATTAAATCTGGATTATATGTATATTGAGTATGACCTTGATGACTGTCTACATCATACGTTAGTTGATTATTTTTAATTTTATAATAACTAGTTGAAGGTGGACGTAAACGCATATAGTAAGGATCGCCGTTGCCAGAATCATAATACAATTCAGTTATAACTTGAGCACTAACTGGCTTAGATACTCCCGGAATATTTGATAAAGTATATGTTTGATGAATATCAGTAGATGTTATTGGGATAATATCTTCATTAAATTTATTAAATTTAGTGTATACTGATTCAAAGAACCATGCTTCAATAGTGTATGGATTGATGCTTTCGTTGTCGAGTCCATACACCTTAACACATGCTCTATTGTTTTGATCGCTTACATTAGTCAACATGTATCCGTAATCAGTTGAAGTAGTAACTTGATTAATTTCATATCCATTTACAGTTACATAGGCTTTTCTAATATCGTTAACGCTTGCTAAACTTTCAAGAACTGCCGTTGTTGTATTGTTAACTACAACCATTTTGCTGTCAATAACTGAATTATTTCCGCCTACATCTATTATAGTATAACTTGCAATTCCCCCATTCAATTGGGCTGGCATATGTATTATATTGCCTTCCATAAAGAATTGATCAAGAGCAGTAAATCCATAACTCATATCAGTTAATCTAGTTAATGATCTGTTGTTGTAGGTTACTATTATGCTGTTATAGTTGGCAGGTGCTACTATTAATGTGGCAGTAGTAGCAACTCCATCATTTACAGGGAATGTACCAGTTACTACCAATGCATGTGATTCATCCGTTTTTGTATATACATTAATACCAAGACTGTCAATAACATGTCCATTTACTAATTCTTCAGGAGCATACCCAGAATTTAAATTTAAAAACTTATCCCCATCTAATATTACATCAGTAGGTTGTACTCCTAATGCTCCTACAAAATTAGACAATAACCAAGATCCCCCTTCAATGGCTGTATCCAATTTAGAAAACATTGTTTCAGGTTTCCAAAATTCTATAGTAGGATAACCATAGACTATGAATTCAAAATAGTAACTAGAATTTACCAATTGGTAAAAAGATACCACTGCCAATCCGTTACTGTCACTTGTTAATTGATAATACTCTACGCTAGAGTGGAACCCTTGGGGCATTGGAGTAGGTAGGCCATCATTGAATATTTTAATATTGGAAATATCATTATATAGAATGTTTAAATTTACTACCAATACTGTAGCAGTGGTCTTGTCATATGTCTGTGCAAAATGATCTAATAAAATACTATTATCAATTGTAGATAATAGAGTTTCTACAGTGGCAGATGATGCAATTGTAGGAACTGCTGTCGTTGTTGACAATGTAGTTAATGCGTTTACAACAAATTGATCAGAATCTAAAATATGATTAACAGTATAATATCCATTGTATTCACTAGATGTAATTCCAGATATTACAATTTTATCTCCAGCAAGTATTCCTCCAATATTAAATGGAGATGCTGTTTTAACAATTATTTGAGATCCTGTTGTCGTTGCCGTTGATTTTGCAGACTTAATTCTGAAGGACGGTTTACTAATTGTTATAGTTTGAGATGCAGTATTAACAGACGTCACTACTGTATCATGTCTAATACGAGTCGTTGACGAATTTAAAATGTTAATCAATTGTCCAGGAATAATGCCTGTAGTTGTATTAAGATGCAAAGTTGATGTACTGATTGTGGCAGTACTAATTAATTTTGCAGATGCATAATAACTTACAAGGTTACTCCATGCTGAACCATCAACCTCAAATTTACCAGCCCCTTGAACGTTGTCCCATGGAACAGAGTAGTCGAATGGTAATCCTTGTACAACATTACCAGGATATGTAATACCAGTCATCAATGATGATAAAGAATCAGTAGCGGTATGTAATTTATTAATTCTATCTGATGCTGTATATAAATCTATATTTTTATTATATGAAATTTTAAATACTTGATCCATTGACGGAATGTAATTTAAAAATTTGAATCTAGAATACTTTTTATTATATCCATTGTATTCTTCTGTATAATATTCAATTGTATAGTCTGTACCTAATACTAATTTACCATCCAATGTAGGTACAATTGTTAATTTATCTGTATCGGCTAACCAAGTGAGTACGAATTTGTCATCGTTGCCCGAGCATATAAATGTATCGGATACTCTAGTTTCACCTATATCTGAACTATAGTTTATTCTATCAAATCTAATACCGATTGTATTCTTTCTAGTTTTTAAATTCAATAATCTGGCTACTGCGGCCGCTGTAGAAGTAACATACGGACCACCGCCAGTGATTGTAACTGTAGGTTGTTGTGTATATCCTGCTCCAGGATTTGTTATCAATATTTGATATATACCACCGCTTCTAATATAAGCCTCAGCGGTTGCTGTAGATGTAACATATGGTCCGCCGCCAGTGATAGTCACTGTTGGTTGTTGAGTATAAAGTGTACCATTATTGGAAATTACAATAGATCCAATTTCCGAAGTATAATTATCAGCCCAATCTTTCCACGGTTGTTGATTAATTTCTTCATCCGATAGTCCCACAACACCGAATGTATCAGTTGCAGTATTATAATAAGATGGCAAATCAAAATCAGTTGCGCTCAAACTATCTGTAGTTTCTAGATAAGAATAGTTAGAAGTATATGATCGTATTTGACTATGATACGGTTTAACTTCTTTTATATATTGTTCAAAATTTTCTTCATTATCTAATTTATAAACAGGACGTTGATCAAGTGATCCTATAACATTAGTTACATTGATGAATGATGTTTTGAATGCCCAATCTAATAATTTTTGTTCAGTCAGCGCATACTTAACAGCAGTGAAGAAGAATAAATTCCAATTTACTTTTAAATCATTAACAAATAAATCATCCTTCAATGCTAATAAAATATAATATAATTCCAAATCTGGAATTTGATCATACAAAGTTTCTTCCAATGTAGATTTATCATATGAATAATTTAATGTGTTATAATTCCATATAGCATCTGATATTTGTAGTGTACCGTTTTCACTGAATACTATATTGTAATGTCTTGAGAAATTGCCAACGTCTGATGTTCTTTCAAGGACAGCATATCTGCCATCTCCAATATTTTGTACTTTTACATAGTCGCCCGGAACTACATTATATAACTTAGATAATTCATATAGATGAGAAATTATATAATCATTTTCTTTAAACGCTTTATAATCCTCGCTTGCCCAATCAACATATTTCCAATACAATGTGGTATTATATGTTTGATTTTTAACCATTATCCATGAGGATGACTTATAATCATACTGATGTTTGGTCCATATGTGTTTATAGTTTTCATTTGCTCTAACTATAGCAGTTTGAGGACGAACCGTTAGTACGGGTGCAGTTACAAATCCATCGCCTGCATCTGAAATTATTACATTGATGACTTTACCTTCATTATCAATTTCAGTTAATAACTCAGCCGTAGATGTTTCATTTGATGCTATAGTCACCTTAGGTGGTAAACTATATCCATATCCAGGAGACACAACATCAACTGCAACTATTTTACCATTAGTTACATAACATTCTAATTCTGCCTGAGCATATTTAATTGTTACTGTAGAGGATATATTGTTTAATGTGTATAAGTCGTCAACAATAAAATCATATTCTCTCGAGAACGAATCTGGAATTTCATCTTGTTTGTTTAGATTTTTAAAACTATGATTACCTGTTATTCTATTTTTAATTAAAACAGAATTAGTAAATTCAACAAGATTACGCAATGCTTCTTTTTTATCTTTAAATAATGTCTGTTGTGGTCGAATACCTATACCATATCTATTTCGGTATGTTGAATCAATTGCAGGAACTGGGTTAGACAATTGGTCATGCCCTAACAAACTATCAATTAATTTCTTTTCAAGTAATGTTGTAGGCATACTATGAGCATTGCCTTCAGTTAACAATACCCATTCAGTATGTTTTGGAATTGTATTACTTATAGAGTCAATTGCAATGTTTACATTGATTCTATCTCCTACTAACATTGGTTGAACATTAGCAAAGGCAATACTATTTGATGATAAGATTTCAGCAAATTTTAATCCGTTAGCCGTTGGATCAGCAATTATATTAGATATTTGGTAACTGCTTATTCTTCTGTTTTTAGCGTTAGGTACTGTAACTTTGTTCTTAACCCAGAAGAAATACACATTTTCAAACGAATTAGTTACATTGTTGAATAGTTGTTTAACAGATACAATACTGTTATCAGGATACTTAGGTTGTCCGCTTATTCCTTTTGTCAATCCTGCATTAGTATCTGCTTGTGCAGCCCATTCACTAGGCAACAAATCAGATCTAACCCATTCATAAACATCAATACTTGAGCCAGGGAATAACTTGCCCCAATTATTTTTTCTAAAAATATCGTCGCCTTGCTCATACCACATGTATTTTGCGGTACTCAAATCCCACCATAATTCGCCTACATGGTCATCTATCCAACTTGTAGTAGCATCAATAATAGTAGCAGCAAGACCAATAGTATATGTTGCTGGGTCAAATGCAGATTTATATTTCAATTCTTGTTCTGCAATGCCTGCAATTTTGCCCTTCAACGGATCAATAACATCTAGATAATCTACAACTTCTTCTTTGAAAGAATCTATTAGTGCTATACGATCAACAGTGGATATGTCCACGAGATCATCTTGTTGACGTAAAACTTTCAAACCGTTTATGCCTGAATCAATTTTATGGAAATGGTAGAATGACGATGTATCATTACCTGATGAATGATAATATGTCGGGGCTCCAACGTATATATTATTATTTGTGGCCATAACTGACGAGCCATACTTGCTTCCGTCTATTATAGAACTATCCAATAATTCGTCAGATAGAACAAAATAACCATTTGTATTATTGTATACAAATACAGCACCTGAATCTTGTAAAAGATCTATAAATTGTGTAGTATCTTGATCAAATGTAGTAGTGCCTTGTTTAGAATCCACATCAAATGTAGTTAATATAGAATTATTAGTCCCTAATGCACTTACAGTTAACGTATTATTATCTTTACTGATTGATATAGAAAAACCAAATTTCAAATCATTGGAGTGTGAAGGATTCTCTATAACTTGAGAAAGTTTAAACAAATATCCAAACGGAGAAAATGCCAATTCTCTTTCTGCAAGATTAATTGCATATTGTTCAGGATAGAGCAAATTAGTAGCAACTACTGATGCATCAAAAATTTCTGCTCCAGATATAATTGTAAATGCAATGCCGGCTGGGCCGTACTCATTGAGAGCCTGCACATGTAAACTATGTGTTCCTTCAGTTACATAAATTTCTTTACGAACAGAATCAGTAAAACTAGCGGCTCCTAAAACTCTTACACCGTCTAAATAAATTATTGCTAAGTTATCAACTTCTGCTTCAAATATATATAAACCTGATCTACTAAAAGTTATAGTAGTTGTAATATCTAATGTGTCGGATCCGTTCGAATTCCATACTGCATAATCATTCATGAAATTACTCCATGAATAATCTAACGTTACATTACTTAATCCGAGACCGGGATCACTAGCCCATTGTCTAGAAGTTAACAGAGTGTTTAACGTACCTAACCCATTCATCATCCAATATCTAATACTGGCTTCATCAGGATATAACTGTGCATCAGGATTAGTTTGATATGCACGTACTACATCACCTCTAGTTTCTTTAGCATTAAGAGCATCTGCTGCTCTTTCAGCATCAATTATTGCAGCCAGGTCTGGATATAATTCTCTATCTCTTGTAACGGCATAATTAAAATCAACATTGTCTATGCCAAGGCCGTTTACCATCCAATATAATATTTCTTCTTCGCTAGGATGTAAAACTGACAATATATGATCAGCATAAGCAAGGATTACTTCAGCACGACTGGATTTATATGTTGTACCTGTTCCTGTTTTTTTGTAAACAGCAACTTTACCATATGTTCCACGTTTTAATTTTGCATCAGTTGATGAAACAAATAGATATGATCCATCAGATGATATACTTAAATCACTACCAAAATCAGCAGAAGAGTTGAATGGCGATTGTAGTGTTTGCATCCATGCAAATTCATTATTAAACAATTGAACAACACCTACAGTTGTTCCTACAGAAACCACATGTTTCGGCGCACTGATAGCAATGAATGATCCTGTGGTATCTCCTACAACTCTGTGACCAAATTGGCTTCCGGGAGTTAACGCTACATGAGACTGCAATTCAATGCCAGATGCATGGGCAGTAACAACAGGAGGTGATTTAATCGACGACTCTGTTACTCGTTCAGCAAGATTTGCAGCATGAGCAGCAGGATCGGCTATATTGTTATCAATAACCGATTGATTGAATATCACATTGTTTATACCAAGCCCATTCTCCATCCAATATCGAATATCGGCTTCATTAGGATATAATTGTGCATTGGGGTTATTTTGATATGCGGCTATTACTTCGGCTCTTGTGTTTACAACAGGCTGTCCAGCATTTGGATCAGATGACTGAATAATTGCATCAAGTGCTCTTTGTGCATCATATGCTGCTGCATCTTCTGGATTTAATAATCTATAATCAATCCAGAATTGATTGAATCCAGGCGGGGTATCAAGCCCATATGTCATCCAATTTTGAATTGTTATTTCTCCGTAATATACGGGCGCTAACGGATTTAATGCAAGTGCATATATTACTTCTGCCCTTGTAGATTTATAATAATTACTTCTTGTTACTCCATATGCATAAACATGCCCGGTTGTTGTGTTTAACGCATCGCCTGGAGCACTAACTAGCATTGTAGTACTAGCAGTAGATATAGTTTCAGTTATATAAATTGAATGTCCAAATCTTGCATGAGATGCGGAATTAGTAGTAGTCGAAAACGGATTTACTAAAACTGTTGAATCTGTTTCTTCAGTAAAATTACTGTTAATAATACTGATCTTTACTAGTCCTTCTGAACTAAAATTCTTTGTATAACCAGTACCAGTACTTACTATTGCAACACCACTAGTTCCAGTAGCAGCATTATTAATAATAACGTTAGATGCACTTGGTGCTCCTGCAAAATATAAATTCTTTGCAGCATCGTATCTTAAAGAATAGCCAAACTCGTTATTTGTACCAGATTGGCAATAAGTTGCCAATGGAGTATTCAAACTATATTCAATTCGTTTTGATAATACGCCGGTAGTTTTATGTTTAGTATATACCCAAACACTGCCCATGCCCGGAGTATTCTTAACTGTCCAGCCAGGTACAGATACCATTAATACATCAATATCATCCGAGGTGTATATAGACTGTCCTAAGTATTGATTCAAGGGAGTTATTGTGGCAGTATAATGACCGTTGGTTCCAATTTCATAATTCTTTACTTTTTCATAAACTTGCCATTTACCACCAACACCTTCATCGATCCAAATCTTTTCTCCGTAGTTCAAACTTAAAATATCTGTTTTATCGGCGAGTTCTTGAATACTTGCATAACGTGCATTTTCAAATTTAAATAATGCACCATAACTTAATAGTTCAGCATCTTCTATGGTTGTTAATGTAGAAGATACCGTGAATTGGTCCAATGCAGGAATAGCAGTTACAATATGTACACCGTTGACCTGACTATTAAATCTAACAATAGAAACAATGTCACCGACTGACAAATTATGATTAGGGTCAGTTAAGAATGTAATAGCAACTCCAGGAGCACTTACAAATACTCCTGCAATTTTGGCAGATTGTTTTGTATATCTGCTAACACCCCAGCCGCCATTTTCTAAAAAGCCCATCCATATAGTGTTGCCTTCTTGTAATACAGAGTTATTAGCAATATCTAATAGACTGTTTTTATTATAAGCAGTAGCAGTCACATCATCTAATCTTACATATCCTGCTGTTGTTAACACTAAATTGTTATCAACAAGTGTACTAGAAGAAATTGTAGAAAATGTGTTTGTTGATGAATAATCGTCTGGAACTAATAATAAACTTGATGACGGAACATACGTTACCAATGGATTAGAATTATCTGGTGCGTCAGCGAATTTAACAAGATAAGGATTTTCTAAAGATGTACTTTCGTTTATATTAAATTCTATCTCGCTATAAGTTGAAAAACTTCCATAGTTCCCTACTCTAAATGCCCAATCTTCATTTAATTGAATATCACCCTGGCGTGTAAATTTGCCAACTTTGGCTAACTTATCTATAGAATTTTTAGTACCTTTTTCTTTAATGTACCCTTGATAAAATTTATATTGGCTAATTGAATTCGTAAAGATATCATTAAGATATGTTCTTGGAGTGTAACCAATTAAATGTTGTGCTAGTTTTTGTTGTGTAGCATCAAAGTTATCGATATCTAAACTATAGAAATCTTCAAATTGATTAATCTTATAATCAAAATTAGGTAATAGGTTAGATACTGGTTTGTTGGTTAACTTAGTCCACTTTGCAAAATCAAAAGTAGCATCTCCAATAATTTTAACATTTGATTCATAGTATGAACCATTGTATCTTACAACTTTACCTGGTATATATGTGCCGTAGGCTATCCAATCAATAATAGTAACATCATCGTAAACAAATCCAGGACTGGATAAATCACCATTCCAGTTAGCAGTTCTAAATCCTGAAAGTTTAATTCTACGTTGTTTATATCCTGTTTCTATATCATATATAGTGTCATTAAAAATTGTAGTATTATTAAATACCATCCCGTGTTCTTTTTGTACAGAATTTAAAGTAGCAAAGAACATACCTTCAAGAGTATCTATTGTATTGATAATACAAACACCATCTTCTCTTGATAAACGGAATTTGTCTATCGGGAATGATTTGCCGTCGGCTTTTAATACACTAAAATCATAATTGCTGGTAATAACATTATCAACTACAGAATCGATAAATGAGTATTTCAAATAATCTGCAAATGGACTTAATGTGATTAGATTACCATCAGCCCAATTTTGTGTGGTCCAATAAAGGAATTCTTTAGCGGTAAATTTCCAATTTACTACATCATTAAGATCTGTATTGTATTCATCAAATATAAATCCCTGTGTTTCGAGATACGCACCATACCCTACTAACAAATCATACACTTCTTGTATTGTTGAATAACTTGTACCATATGGAACTACAGTTACTGTATTTTCAAATCTTGAAGATAGTTGTGCAGTGGCGCCACCTACCATTGGCAATGTTGGTAATGCTTGAAATAATGCCGAATCAAAAGTAGATTGTGTATTATGGCCAACTTTAACAATATAAAACTTACCATTATATCTTACAATTTGTCCTTGCTTATAATAATGTGCAGTGTTTGCTGTAGTAGATGCAATGTCAATTGCACTAAGACCACTGTTACCATTATTAACAGTACTTGTCCATTCAGTAAATGATTCAGACTTGCCGCCAACAGTGATTGCGCCTGATGCTGAACTCTTGGTAGGTTTTAATATTTCAAAATATGGATTGGTATTATCATAACCCTTTACAATAAAACTGCCGCCAGACTTTTGTACTATTACACCAGATATTCTAGAAGATTTAATTGGATTACTTACATTTAAAATTAATGAATAATCTTCAGGAGGTAATATTGCTCCCTGTGCTTGTGATATAGGATCAATAGAATCAATAACAATTTGTAATTTATCTTTACTAGCAAATCCACCTAATTTGTGGAATAGATTAAAGTTAATATAAGTTAAATCTTGTGTTAACGATTCAATATAATTTAAATCTCGATGTTTTCCACGCTCGATAACATAAACACTAAATCCAGAAGTTTGTGTATCACCGTTATCTAACAACAGTTTATTAGGATTTAAATAAAGGTTGTCAGTGGTATATGTTAATTGATTTAAACGATTTAATGCCACTCTACTAGTGTCAAACATATAAGCAGTATATGAACAAGGATCAAGCAGGGCAGATAATGCGTTTATTGCAAACGGCCAATAACTGCTACGACGCCATGCTGCTTCAGCAGGCCCCTGGTCACCAAATTTCCAATTTGCGGCGTTACTTGGAAAACTTAACGTTGAAGTTAATAATGAATAAGGTGGCAACAATTCACCCATGATATTAACCGGTACCATTGTTGAAAAATCAGGTCGAGCATATGATAAATTTATAGTACCTAAATTATCAACGATACCATTAGTTACAGCATCAATTAGGTCTGCTCTTTTTCCGCTATTAGTCCAATTGTATAAACTATCCCACCAACTTGGTTTAATAGTATGTCCTAACATTTCCCAAGGATGAGTGTGTGGACGATCAGTGTCGTAGAAATATTTGTAAATACCTCTCCAATATCCGGGATAAGATGTTCCTACAGGAAACTGTCCATTACTATAATTCCATGTAAATTTATTTGTATCATCAAAAATATCATTTGTAGTTGTATCAATATTATATTGACCTGTCCATTTGATAAAATCTTTTACTAAGATGTCATTAACTTCAGATACCAAATACTTGTTATTTCTAAATGCTCCCGGCATAGATAAATTAACATCAAAAATGCTAGGGTTATAATTTACTTTTATGTTATTAAAGACACGCTTTTCATATTCTAAAATAATAGCATCTCTATAATCACCATATGCTTTGATTATACTGCCGTCGTGGCCTTGTATGACATTAGTAGGAGTTAGATATGTAGAATCTTGATAAATTATAGGTTCGTACTTTGGATACAGTCCTAACTTAGACGGAGTAGGAGGTATATAAGATCCAGTAGTATCTAAATAATAGTTAATTGTTACTATGTCGCCTGCTGCTATACTTGCCTCTATTGTAATTTGTTGATCAATACTATCAAATGTGTAGTCTGTACCTGCAATTAATTGTTCTCCATTAAGATATACTAGAACTGATTTAAAATTTAATTTTGTTAAATCAAAATCGACACCTATAGGAAATATATTGCTTACACCTGTGGCTGTATATTCTCTTACTATTCTGTTAGATCCATAACCTAACATATCTGATCTGTAATATAAAGATCGAGGATCTTTAGTAGAATTAAGTTGTTTTAAAACTAAATCTAATGCATCTTTTGGAGATAATTGACTATCAACACTGCTAAGTGCATTTAAGAAATTTAGTTTAAACTGGTCGTATTGATCTGCAGAGTATCTAATAGAGTCGACTACATTGTGTTCTTTTTTTCCAAGAAATATTTTTGGAAACGCAATAGGATTGTCATTTATAATTAATCGGGTGCCATATTTGGCATAATCAGTTATATCTCTAAGATTACTTACACCTGGAAAATTACCATTAAAATTACTAGCACCATTAACCATAGTTAAAAGGTGATCGCTTAATTCACTTAGAGTTAATTCTGTTATAGGTCCATTTAATGGATTGTTGGTCAACCCTAGAGGAGTTTTATAATATCCATTATCATTAGGAATGCTATCTGAAATAATTTCTAAAGATACTACATCATTCTCAACAACAGTGGCAGATGCAGTATTAATAGTAACTGTAACACCGTCTGGATCCAATGTTGAATTAACTAAATTTCCATTTAGATAAGAAACTACAGATGTAGCAGGTGTAGAAACTGATTTAATTTTCAATACATTTGTCGCAGCCGACATAGTTTGAATTTCAACAATAGGGATTTGATAATTCTCAGATAATTCCCATACATTTACAAAAGAATTATTTACTTTAAGATATGTTACACCTGTGGTAATTGTAGAACTTACATTATTTGAATCAGTAATGCTGATAACATCAGACATGAAGTAATTTTTAAATACGTAACTACCTACTCCGATACTGTTTTTATACTTCAAAGAGATATTTAAAACTTTATCGTATACTGTACCTATTTCATAACTGAATAGTTTGCTACCAGTAAAACTGTTATTTTTAGTTGCATACGTTAAACCGTTAACATCGAACAGATCAAACAACGGTGCTTGATTTATAGTTGTATGTTGTTGTGATTTAACCCATTTGTTAGTTGTTACTAAAACTCCGTTAACATCAACTTCAACTTCAGCAAGATGCCAACTAGTTCCTTGATTAGATGTACCATAATTTATAGCAACTGAATTTCCAATATCAGGAACAGTATCTTCTATTAGTCGAAGAGTAGGTGGATTAGTAACAGTGTCATAATTCACTACATAGATAGTTCCATTAAGTGATGTGTCGGCATTGAAAATTATTCTTGATCCGTGCTCTAATAAAAATTCATCACTATAATAACCAATAGTACCATCTACAAATCTAAATGCATCGGTGGTAGTAGTATCAATTACATCTACATTTTTAATTCCCTGAGAACCAAAATTATAAAGTTTTATATTTGGATTGAATTCAATAATTGGACGTTTAGCCCTTTTATCTAATGGATATAATGCTTGTTGATTGTTTATCTCAGCAGTAATACGGATAATTTCTCCATGGAACCATCTGTTATAACGTGTCCAGGGATTTAAATCACTGCTGGCTTTATTAATTGTAATATATTCAGGTATTACTGGTAACTTTTTATCAGCATCAAATGCATAACTATCGAATAAATCGCTGTCAAATGTTTCATTATAAACTTGTGAAGTAGTTTCATGTACTTCTAATAATTTAACATCAATTAATTTTATGCTGCTGCCGACACCTTCAACATAATATTCTTTATCATCAGACAGTTTTAATTTCATTCCATTACTTAATGAATAACCATTGTCCATCAAGTACTGGTCATTACCATCTATATTAGAAACAATGTCATCTATTACAATGGCATCAGGACCATTAGGCAACCAATAATATTGATTATAGTTTACTAACTTATCCCAATCTATATGAGGGTTGTATGAATAAAACTTTGATCTAAAAAGTCTATCAAGGTTATCAGTTTTTCCACCTTGCAACTTAATCTCATTAATGATGTCATCAAATCCTATTACATCAGTTATGTTAGCAGATGCATCTTTAAAAACCAATGCTGGCTCTAAAGGATATTCTTTTCTAAGAGGTAAATTTTCTTTAAGATAAAAATCAGTTTCGTGATTATAATTAGGTGTAATTATAGAGCCAACAAATCCATCAATACGCTCAAGTTGTGGAGTTTGTATTAAAGGGTCTATTGTGCCTGATAAAAATTTTGAATTCTTATCAGTTTTTAAGTATTCGGGAAGTAGATTAACTGACTTTTTGTTATCTGCCATTTTAAGATCCGCTGGTTGTTACAATCGATGAAGATTTTAATTGTGATGCAGTAATTGCATCGATTATTTCAATATCAGAAATTTTTGCACCACTAATGAATATCTCATTTGATAAGCATGTTAGTTCATATAAACTTCCAAAACTATTATTATCAGTAACTGGTACTATAACAAAATTGGTAATATCAGGTGTAAGTAAATTCATTATATAAGTTGACAATTCTCCAAAGTGAAAACTTTGACCAAAGTCCCAATTTTCTAGAGCAAAAAACTCATTAATTGCAGAAAGTATTCTTGTTTTTAAATCGTTATCTGTAGTTATTCTATTAGGATTCTTAACTGCTTTAAATTTTGCTTGAAGATTAACGTCTGCTGCCGAACCAAATAGTACTTTATAATGTACAGGATGGAACACAATTTCATCACTTATTGCTTTAATGGGATTAAGTGATGGTAGATAATTTTGTTCTAAACTTTGGCTAGTTGGAGGTAATGGCTCACTTGATGAATTACCCAATAACCAACTTCTTACATCATTATCATAAGATGTTGTTAACATATAAATGTCTATGATATTTGATTTGCTAGGATCAATACGTCTTTCTTCTCCGCTATTATGTTCATAGTGGAATTTGATATCTGAACGGCCTGCTCTACCATAATATTGATCAGTGTAAATAAATTTCTGATACACAGATGACCAGTACTTAACAACATTTAAAGAAGGATGGTAAAAATAAAATAGTCGGCCATTAGTTTTGTATTCGTATGTTACACTATTCTCGTTTAAAAACGGAAGTATATCATCTGATGTTAATGCAAAACGTGAACTAGTTCCTATTCTTTTAAAATAAACAAATTGAGATCCTACAATATTATCAAATGAATCAGGATCTAAAATCTGCCCATTGTTTGTGTAATCATAAAAACTAACTTTTACTCGTTGAGGATCGATATAACCGTCAAGTTCCACAATAGACTTATCTATTTGCCATATATAATCATGACCCAATGATGTTGATGTATCTGATGAGTTAATAGAAAGAACAGTAATTTTATCTTTAACTACTAAATTTGTTGTGTAATCGTAATTTACAGATGTAGAATCATTAAAGAACGCGGTTTCTTTATCACTTTCGAATATATAATCCAAAGTTCTATATCTTACTTTATAACCTTTTCCAGTCCATACAAATGCAATTAACCAACTTGAATCTAATCCTAAATCTTCTACGTTATTTTGATTTGATAAACTAAAAGAATCAATAATGTTTAAATTAGAATTGGTAATAATACTCCATTCTCTAGTTAACATATCAATAGTTAATCCAAAATTTCGTTGTGTCATGCAGATATTTGCAATTTCACTTTCAATGGAATAGCCTAAAGTATTATTGAATTTGTATATTACTTCCTGTGGACGAGCGCCTTGAGGAACACTAGCGGAGAAAATTATGGGACCTGTACCATCACCTAATGTGCCTTGTCCATAATTAGAACCATCGCCTATTACCTGCTTAACGGTGGCCCAAATGTATGAGCGGCCGCCTGCTGGAATTGTAGTAGTGAATGATTTTAATAAATTGTTTTTATCAAAATATTTCCCTGAAGGTGCAACGAATTTAATAGTTGATCCAGGAGTTACATATTGAAGATTAGTACCCGAAGTAGATCCAACTGATGCCGGACCCGATACACCACTAAGATATCCGCGGCTTTCGCCTGGAGTAAGATTAATGCAATTCCAAGTTAATGATAAAGAGGTTAAACTAAAATTGCTGTAATTGTCAAAATAGAAAGATCTCAATTCTGGAGATGCAACAATAGGATCTAATCTGTTTTTAATCACCGATAATACTTGATTTTTACTAGTAAATTCAAATTCGAATACATATTCGTTTTGTTCTTTGTATAAAATACCATCAGTGGCAAATATATTAGTCTTACTATATTTTCCACTAACATCTGATATGTCAAAATATTTACTAAGTCCACTAGATACTCTGTTGATACTCTTAACTTTAAGAATATTCGACCCTGCGGTTAAAGGAGCGATATTATAATCTTCTCCAGTAATCATTCTATTTTGAGTATAATAAGATTGTGGTGCGTTGGATCTAATACTTGAATTAGATTCAGGTCCAGCACTATTAGTAACAGTATATTGTAGACTTAATGACAATTGTAAAGAATGGTTCTGTCCCAACGAATTTGTATAAGGAACAGTAATAACAACACCTGTCATTTGCTCAGGTTTGATTATATAAGACAATCCATTACTTTGTCTATAAAATAATCTAAACTCGCCTTTTGGAAGATCACCGAATATTCCATCAGTGAAGTTTAAATCAATTTGATCTTGATCACGAGTTGAAATAGCATAGATGGATCTTAAACTCTTATTAAGACTATTGTATATTACATTGTTTCCTACTAATGAAGGAACCGGAGTCCATAGTGTAGAGAAATTTCCATTTTTATCTAATTGCCATAACCATGCATCAGTGTTATTGATGTTAGGTGTATTGATACCTATAATTTCGTTTGGTACAGGATTATCAATGCTAAATCTAGAAACATTTAAACTACCTTGTTTAAACTGTGTAAAGAATCCAGTATTAGCACTACCGCTACCTTGATTGTCATTTTTATAAATTATACTAAATGCATTTTTAGGAGTAGGAGCGTCTTCGTATACATAATCTTTACCGTTAAAAGTAGACGGGACAATTTCAAAATTCATTGATGTGCCGTTGATACTTTTAGAAAAGTTAAAAATTGGAACATCAGCGTTTGAACTATTAATTCTATATTGATCAGTTTCTACAGCATTAATGGTTGCACGGCTTGCAGGATTTCCAAAGTTGCTAGACATTGCCGAGTTCATTATATTGATGAACTGTTGGTACCAATTAGGGTTAGTTGGGTCATTCCACCCTATTGTAGTATTGGCTAAATTTGAACCATTTGAATCATAAACACTATCGGTTGTGGATACTGCGGTAACTTTTAATAACCCACTAGCAGGAACATTCCTTGCAGGGTTATAACTTATTAACTGTGCAAGACGTAATACACTATCTCTACGTTGTGCTGTTTCTAAGAAGTTTTCACGAGCATTTAAATCAATACGGAAACTTAAATTTTGGCCTAAGTACGCAATGACGTCAATAAGAGCAATGTATTCGCTGCTATCAACATAGTCATTAAATTCTTCAGGATACTTTTCCTGAAGATATGAAATCATTGTACGACGAAGAGTTTCAAAGTCGTAACTTTTAAAATCAGCATTGCGGAAAGATTGGTATACTTTTTTCCAATCTTCTGCTACTAATAGTTGTGTGTTAGTTGAGGGTATCATAATAGTTTATACCGTATTTATTTTAATAATTAAGTGGGTATATTATTGTTGTACCCGTAATCCAATCTTTTGATCGAACGCAAGTTTCAATACGCTGGATTGATTTGTGTTCTTCATTGCCAAAATAATCTCAATTAGATATCCTTGGGGATATTCAGTAATTGCAATTTTCATGGGATATACTCTAGGATCAGAATTGCATATTGCAGTAATATCTTTTGTAAGTAGATCTTTAATTTGAGGAGTTATTGGCTCCATTAATATATCCCAAACAATAGTTCCAAACTTAGGATTCATTACTCGTTGCCCTTTACGAGTGTTAAACTGATTAAGCAAATTTTGTTTTATCAGATCAAAATCATAAAGTTTAGATCCTCTGTTAGTGGGATTAACTGTACTAAACCCTTTATAATATTGGCTGAGTTTATCAGTATGTTGGTCGCTATAACTAGCAGGGGTAATTTCAAGATTTTTGTAAGGCATACTATATTTATTAACTGCTAAAACTGGTTATCTATGAGGTGCTTGGGTACCGCTACCAGACTGTACTGGACGGCCGCTGCTATCAACTAATATGCCGCCTGTACCTGTACCAACAACATTTCCTTTTAGTTGACCAAGGAAACATTCATAGAACCCTTTCTTTGTAGCATATATATCAGGTGTACAGAATCCCACGGCATGTATTGCTTTTTCAACATAGCCAGCATCATTTTGATCTGCTTTACATCTGTCTAACATATACTTGACGCTGACTTCAGCAGCAATGGTAGGTGTGTTTAGTAATGTAGGATTTGCCACTAAGTCTTGCCCTATCATAGCACCATATTTGGTATAATTACTTCTACCTGTCAGTTGTATATAACCTCTACCAATAAATTTTCCACCATCCCCGGGCTGTGTATTACCCAATCCCTTACCCTTGGCAGTTGTAGGACCGTATAAGAATTCTGGTAAAGTATTGTTAGGATTTCCTGCATATTTTTGTGCAAGTTCTTTATCTCCTCTGAACACACTAGGAAATACTTGTAACAATCTATCAGCAGAATAGTTAAATCCTTCTTCGACTAACTTCCAACGGCATTCGCCGCCGGCTATACCTAACAACGATGCTATAGCTATCGGAGTTGTGAGACCATATTTTGCACAAGCTGCTTTAATGGCTGCAATTCCTTCTTGAGAAGAACTTGCATTTATATCTTTAGAAAATTCAGGAGTACATGTTCCTGGAACAACATCAGGTGGATTAGCCGGTGCTTGTTTATCAGCA
>JAUKPS010104040.1:0-25927 GCA_032273165.1 Chlorellidium tetrabotrys | reverse complement strand
GATTTTAGGTTTATCGCTTTTTGAGCGCATCGACATATACGATAAAACACAGGCCACAAAAAATAAAATAATGGGTAGCACGACACATTCGTCTAAGAGAGTTCGCTCAGATCTTTCACCCATTTTAATATAACTTAATACAAAAAAACATATACCAAGTAAATTAGCAGAAGTTGGTAGTATGTGATGAGTAAGTGGAGTTACGTTTTTATTATTCATGAATAAATTTTATCAACCTTGTACATAGATAGTAATAGATTCTAAATTATGGATTGCGATGAACCGCAAAACCAGCAAAGGCCTGTTGCACAGGCATCAATGAAATATTGTTAATATTGACGTGTTTTGGTCTTGAGACTATCCACTCCACAGTTTCAGCAATATCATCAGCACTTAAAGCGTGAATTCCCTTGTAAACAGCATCTGCTTTTTCTTTATCGCCGTTAAATCTCACTTCAGAAAATTCAGTCTGACACATTCCCGGTTCAACGTTTGTTACACGGATATTTGTTCCTAATAAATCTGATCTTAAGTTCATACTAAACTGGTGAACGAATGCTTTTGTTGCACCATAAACATTCCCACCTGCATAGGGGAATTCACCTGCGACAGATCCAAGATTTATAATTTGACCGGCATTTTTTGATACCATTTTTGGTAACAGTTTTTGAGTACAATAAAGGAGACCATTAATATTTGTTTGCACCATGGTTTCCCAATCTTCAACAGAAGAATTCTGGGCCGGGTTAGCTCCTAATGCTAAACCTGCATTATTGATTAGGACATCAATATTACTCCAATCAGAAGGAAGATTATCAATGGCAGTGCTTACATCTTTTTTATTTTGAATGTCGAGCTTAAGAGTATAAAGACAGTCGCCGTATTCTATTTTCATTTTTTCAAGTCGATCTTCTCTTCTTCCAGTTGCGATGACCTTGTGACCGCTCTTGATAAATTTCTTTACCATTGCTGCCCCAAAACCTGACGTTGCCCCTGTAATGAAAATGATCATAAAAAACCCCATGTAAATAAGATGCTACTAATATACTCAGTCACAATAAAATGGTAAACCTTGTTGATGACTAAATCATTTAATAATCTCCCACTTGATCATAAAATACTCATGAACCTTGAATCCCTTGGGTTTCTCTCAATGACCCCGGTCCAAGAACTCTCGTTGCCACTAATTCTCGAAGGACATGACTTAATTGCACAGGCCAAAACTGGAAGCGGAAAGACTGCAGCATTTGGCTTGGGAATTTTAAACAAACTTAATCTTGAACAAAAACAACTACAATCTTTGGTTTTATGCCCAACTCATGAGCTTGCTCTACAAGTTGCCGAAGAAATTAGAAGACTTGCTAGAAACAATGCAAATTGCAAAGTTTTAGTTATTTGTGGAGGAACTTCAGAATTCCAACAATTGAGTTCACTAGAGCATGGCGTGCATATTATTGTGGGAACTCCTGGTAGAGTTTTAAAATTTCTTAAAAAAGGTGCAATCAATTTAGATCAAATTAAGTTTTTAGTGCTTGATGAAGCAGATCGAATGCTTGATATGGGTTTTAGAGAAGAGATGGAGGCCATTGTTGCCTTTGCTCCAAAAGTGAAGCAGTCTTTGCTTTTTTCAGCAACATTCCCTCCAGAGATTGAAGAGCTAAGCCGCGTGTTTCAAAAAAATCCTAAAAGACTTACAGTCGATTCAAAACACGAAAAAAATATTATTAAACAAGTTTTTATCGAAGTTAATGAACACAGAGAAAAAATTAAAGCACTAAGTCGATTAATGGGACAATACAAACCAGAATCAACTATTATTTTTTGTAAAACTAAACAGCTTTGTGCTGATGTAGCAAAAGATTTAGTTAAACAAGGTATTGCGGCTTTAGAATTTCATGGTGATCTTGATCAAAATGAACGCACCGTAGTTTTTACTAAATTTTCTAATAAGAGCTGCTTAGTTTTAGTTGCAACAGATGTAGCGGCCAGAGGGCTAGATGTTAAAGACTTAGAGGCCGTAGTGAATTTTGATTTACCAACAGATGCTGAAGTATACACTCATCGAATTGGAAGAACAGCGAGGGCCGGTAAGGTCGGATTGGCATTTTCATTTTTTGTGGCATCAGAAAAATTCAAACTCGATGATATCGAAACTTATTCGGGGAATAAAAATGATTACCTAAAATTAGATCAGCTATCAACAGATTCACATTTTAATTTAAAAGCACCAATGAGAACTATGTATATAAATGGTGGGAAAAAAGAAAAAGTGCGCGCAGGGGATATTTTAGGTGCGCTCGTAGGTGTTGCAGGTCTTAATGCATCGGATGTAGGAAATATTAACGTCTTTGAAAAACAAAGTTACGTTGCGATTGCTGCCCATCAGATTGACGAGGCCATTAATAAGCTCAGTGAAGGAAAAATTAAAGGTAGAAAATTTAAAGTTGGTCTAGCTTAGGCCATACGCGTCGCTACTATTGCCCTAAGTTATGTTAGTAAGAATTTATGAATTATTTTGATTATGCTGCTTCTGCACCAATACACCCAGAAGTACTTGAAATTTTATCTACTGCTCAGCTTAAGGACTTTGCTAATCCTAGCTCTCAACATATTTTAGGGAATACACTTTTTGAAAAAATTGAAGAGTATAGGGCTTCATTTTTAAAAATTCTTGGTGCACAAAAGCACGATCATTTTATTTTTACCTCTTCAGCAACTGAATCAAACAATACAGTGATTAAGGGATTAAATTTAAATTCTGATGATGTGGTTTTATTTTCGAGAGCAGATCATCCCAGTATTAGTGCTTCTGTTGACACACTAAATGCTTCGAAAAGAGAAATTCAATTAAGACCAAATGGAACTATTGATTTGGATTATTTTGAAAAACAACTTGATCATAAAATAAAGCTCGTCATTTTAAGTCATGTAAATAATCAAAGTGGTGTTGTTCATGATGTTTTTGAATTATCAAAAATTATAAAAGAAAAAACTTCTGCTCATGTTCACGTAGATGCAGTTCAGTCTTTTGGAAAAATCCCCTTCAAGCTTTCAAGCACAGTCGATTCAATCTCAATTACTGCTCATAAAATTGGAGGCCCTAAAGGAATCGCTGGATTGTATTTAAAAAACGGGCATGGTGTGACTCCGTTAATTTCAGGCGGAAATCAAGAGGGTGGCTTTAGATCAAGCACAACTCCTTATCCACTCATTGCCGGATTTCACGAGGCGATGAAAATTTCAACTAGCAATAAAGAATTATTTGCAGTGACATCGCGTTTTAGTGAAGTGATAAAGGCCAAATTATCGGCAGGAATTCCTGAAGCTATTTTCCCTTTTCATTTAACTTCGCCATTTATAGTTGCAATGATTGTCCCAGGGATTTCATCAGATATTATTTTAAGGCATCTAGAAATGCGTGATGTCTTTATTTCTTCAACATCAGCATGCTCGTCAAAAAAAGTTGGATTTAATTCTTCTCTTGCGGCCTTAAATATCGCAGAAAAATTTCATAAGAACTTTTTGAGAATTTCGCTGGGCCACAATACTTCAGAAAATGAAGTTGAAATTTTAATCAAAGAATTCATCAATGTCTGGAATGATATTAAACATATGAGGGAGAGATAATGACTCCTCATTTAATCATTTCAGTTGATGAGTTATGGCTTAAAGGTAAAAATCGTAATGAATATTTACGAGCAGCTATAGCTCATGTAGGGCAAGTATTTCGCACTTTTCATCAAGATAAATTTTCATACAAAATTCAGTCTGGAAGATTGTATTACACTTCAAAAACTGAATTTAATTCCGAGCTAGTTAATGCTCTTACCAAGGTTCCGGGGCTGGCCTATATTTCACGTGGAAAGATGCTGACAAGAAGAGCAAACGAAGATTTAGAAAATGCTTATGAGGAAATTTTAAATGGACTAACATTCCTCGATGAAACGCCAGTGACTTTTAAACCCATTGTTAAACGTGTTGATAAAACATTTTCTATGACTTCAGTCATGGTAGCTAGAGAAATCGGACATCGAGTAATCGTTCGATATCCGAAAGCAAGTGTAGATTTAAAAAATGCTGAATTAGAAATTGATGTAAGAATTTTGCCCAAATTTATTTCAATCTCAACAGATACGAAAAAAGGTATAGGGGGTCTCCCTTGGGGCTCTACAGGGAAAGCAGTAACTCTTTTATCGGGTGGATTTGATTCCCCGGTTGCAAGCTTTTTAATGGCGAAACGCGGGGTGAGACAGTCTTTTGTTTTTTTCCATGCCTATCCATTTGTTGGAAGAGAGGTACTTACAAAGATTAAGGATTTAACAAGAGAACTAGTTAAATTTCAGAAACAAACTCATTTGTATATAGTTCCGTTCGGTGAGATTCAGAATCTCATTAGCAAGCAATGTAGAGAACAATATCGCACATTAATTTTTAGAAGATATATGATTGAGATTGCAAATATGATTTGCGATAAAACAAAAGCTCATTCAATAATCACTGGTGATTGTATTGGGCAGGTTTCAAGTCAGACTATGGAAAACCTCCACTTAATGGATAAATGTAGTGATCGCATTATTTTAAGGCCATTAATTGGGTACAATAAGTTGGAAATTATTCAAACCGCAAAACTTATTGGCACTCATGATATTTCGATTATTCCGCACGATGATGCTTGTTCTTTGTTTGCTCCCAAAAATCCTATTTTAAATCCAGATCTTGAGTATTGGAAAAATTGGGATAAAGATTTCGATATTAGTACTGAATTGAAAAAAGTATTAGAGCAAACAGAGGTTTTTTCGGTAAATCTCGCTGGTGAGTTTTATAAAAAAGACTATTTTTCATTTGATTTGTAATTTTTGGAGTTCAATGTTTTATGAAGAAAGCAATCTTTCTTGACCGCGATGGTGTTTTAAATAAATTAATTCTTAGAGAAGGTAAAGCTCAAGCTCCCTATACTTTAGACGAGTTTGCACTTTATCCAGGAGTTATTGAAGCCTTAAAAATTATTAAAGAATCAGGCTATCTAGCTATCGTTGTAACTAACCAACCTGATGTTGCGAGAGGTTGGGTAAAAAAAGAAAGTGTTGAGCTTGTTAACAATAAAATTAAAGAACTGCTTCCAGTAGATGATATTAAAATCTGCTTTCATACTAATAGTGATAATTGCTTTTGTCGAAAGCCGCTTCCAGGGATGCTTACCGCAGCTGCATTAGAGTGGGAAATTGATTTAAAAGAGTCGTTTATGATAGGTGATCGTTATGGGGATATTGCCGCAGGACATAGCGCCGGATGCAAAACTATATTGATTGGAGAAGGTGATTTGCAAGGTGAACATCCAAATCCAAATTTTAAGGCCGATCTTTTAATCAATGCCATGAAATTTATCTAGGCCCTTTTATAAATTGAATAACCTAAATATTTTTTTACAGCATTAATTTGTTCAAAAGTTAAATTTTCGGAATTCTTTAACCACCCAGGTGTTGGTGGAGTTCTTCCATGTTTTTCAGATTCAAGACCGAAATATTTTGTACTAACTTCTTTCCAGCCACACTCATTAAAAAAATTAAACCAATCATCTGGATAAAAAAGGAAAGGGGAATTTTTCATTTGGGCTAATCTTTTAGGAGTTCTCAAAAACTCTAAAATTTCAGGAGAATAATACTCTGTAATCCAATAATAAAAATTATCAAATGAATGAAGAGAATCCGCGAGAGACTTTGCATCTTTGTTAGAAAGGTAAGGTATAACTCCTTCAGTAATTATAAGAACTTTTTTTGATTCTTTTGATATTTTTGAGAGAAATTTTAAACGAAGTTCCTCAATGGATAAATCGAGAGAATGCCTTTCAAGTTTGCAGCGTGGAATAATGTTTGATAATTTGTCATTTTTGTAATCGATGATTTTTTGGAAATCGACTTCAATCCATTTAAGATCATTTGATAAATTGAGCCTATACGGCCTTGTATCAAGTCCTGCCCCAAGATTGACAACAGTATCGATATTGTCTTTTAAAAGATCACTGATAAAACTGTCAATTATAAGAGTTCTGATTACGACAGACCAAGCAGTGTAACGTGAGCCTTGTGTCCTGGTTGCGACGAGTTTTCCACTGTCACCAATGAGCAGGTCCGCGAATTTATCGTCAAAGAGAGCATCTTTTCTTTTTGACTCTTCTGCTCTGTAAGCGGCCACCCAGGTTGCAGTGTCAGTGACATCGTTAATTTCATTATTGGTTTTTGGTGTCGGCATAATGCACATTAAAGCTTTTTTTTAGGAAAATCTACTATCAATTTTTTGAAAATTAGTTAAGCTATTTGTATGGTAGATAATATAAGTTTTAATTCGGATAGCTTTATTGGCACTCCGTTATCTAAAATTCCTTGCAATGGGGAATTGGTCGCTGATATTTTTGTCAAAATTGGTGAAAAATTTATAAAATTTAAAGAAAAAGGGGATGTCATCCCTGAAGAGAAATACAACTATTTCATTTCAATGAACGTGAAAGAACTTTTTGTCGCAAAAGAAGAAGTTGCAATTTTCGAAGAAGCTGTTCAGGTTCAAAAACTTGCGGAAATCGAAGATGTGGTGTCTGAAGTAGGTGAAGAAAATCGTGATATCGCTGTTATTCAATCAGAAATCAAAGAAACTGTTTATGAAGTTTTTTTAAATGAAAATCTTTCAAACGAGACTGTAGAGATTTTAAAAAATCAAGTTCAAGATTTTATTTCTACCGTTAAAGATAAAAATCCTTCTGCCGATATTTTTGCCAAAATTTCGAGTATGAATAATACAGTTGCTGAGCATTCAATGAATGTGGCCAATCTTTCAATTTTATTTGGAATGGCGACAGGACAAACTCATAATCTCGTCCTTGAAAATCTTTATATGGGTGCTCTATTTCATGATTATGGAAAGGCTAAAATACCAGCATCTGTAATGGAGAAACCAAAGAGTGTTGCTTACTCCAAAGCGATTACAGAGCATCCGCTAGTTGGTGTTGAAATGCTTAAGAAAAATCCAGAAATTAATAAGCAAGTTTTGTCTATAGTTGCTGAACATCACGAGCAGTTTGGTGGAGTAGGTTTCCCGAAAGGTATAACAGGTGATGCGATGTACGGACTTTCAAAGATCGTACAAATTGCCAATGTTTTTGATAATGTTTGCATGGAAAACCGACGTGATAAAACTAAAATGTATAAAACAGCGATTAAAGTTTTAGAGTACGATAAAGGAAAACAATTCGATCCAGATCTGCTTCCAAGAATTCTCGATGCTATTAAGTTAGGATATGGGAATTATCAAAGAGACAGAGCACCAAAAGCTACTTCTTAAATACTAGATTTAAAATTCTAAATTTTTTAAAGTTTCATTTTTTGAGTGAAGTCCAAAATATTGGATTTCTGGAGGAGTTGCCAATGTTTCAACATGCTTTAACAAAGAAGCACCTTCGGTACGTGTTTTATTTATATCCATGAAGATAATATCAATTGATTCTTTTTTCATAACTCCAACCGCTTCTTCTAATGGAGAGACGACAACCTGAAGACCTCGCATTGAAAGTTTATGTTCCGCTACAGCAAGAAAATCCTGGTCATTATCAGCTACTAATATTTTAAATTTTTTATTTTCGACCATTGAAACAATCCTTTGTTTACAGGTTTCTAAAATGACTAGATAGATTCTGTGGCGAAATGTTTGTTTTGAAAAGAGTGGAAAAAATATTTTAAAATGAAGTAAAAAAGTCGGCCAAGACGAAAGAGAAAGTGCTTATATCGGTGACATTTTTACCCTTCAATTAGACATTTATTATAATTTTACTTTAGAAAAATAGATTCATAATGAAACCGAGCATTATTATTTTTTTAATTAGGCTTACGTATTTTTAGTTTCTTATAAAGTAATACAGCTTGGCATGCATAGTGCTCTTTATGATTTATCGATCATTGCGATCATAATCTTTTTAAAGAGGTTCTAGTATGGAGCTTACTAAAGTAAATACGCGTTCAGCGTTTGCTGGCGTTCTTTTGTCATGCATTTTTTTATTAACAACTTCTTGTGAAACAGTACCAACAGGAAGCACCGCTAATGATACATCGTCGAATATAGAATTAAATGAAGATGGTACGGTCATTTCTGATGGATCAACAGGAAATTCAGGCTCAACGGTTGGAGAGTACTCTAATATGATTCAATCAATTGCATCCAACTCATCATGTGCATCTTATTCATTTTCAGGTCGCGGGAGAGCACCTCTTTCGTATATTAAAGGAATGGCATTAACTTTTGCCAAAAGTTACTGCAGGCTAAAAACTAATCCTAGTAATATGACAAATATTTTAGCTGCCGCACAGGGAGTGTCATCACTTGATGCACTTTCATTGTATTCTTCAAATTTTTCTAGTCTCGGAATGAATTTAACATCGTCCGGGGAGTCTGCTCTACGGGCCCTTTACACTTTAGGGATAGGGTTGGGGATGAGAGAGTCTTCAGGCAAATATTGTGAAGGCAGAGATATGTCAGCTTCTAATACAAGTGCTTCTACTGCTGAGGCAGGAATGTTTCAGACAAGTTATGATTCTATGAGTGCCTCAATTGAATTGAGCAATCTATTTGATGAATACCGAAATGATCCATCAAAATGTTTTCTAGATGTTTATAAAGCTGGTGTGAGTTGTGGTTCTTCTACTATTTCAGGATCAGGAACAGGTGCAGAGTATCAGGTGTTTAATAAATCCTGTCCAGCATTTGCAGCAGAGTATGCAATGCTTATGTTGCGAGTAAGACGTAATCATTATGGGCCAATTATTAGGAAAGAAGCCGAAGTTGTGCCTGTTTGCAATTCTATGATTAAAAGTATTCAGGATTATATTGATAGAGATTTAAATGCTTGCTCAGATGTTTTATAAATATTCATTTTTCTTTGAAGAAAATATCCAGTCTAAGCTGAACAAATTTTATGTCGTTAAAGTTTTCACTTTTTGGAAAATTCGCTCCAACTGTAAAAGCAGCATAGAGCCAGTCTTGGTAAAGACGTTGAGTGTAGCTAATAGAAGTGTCGTAGCTGTCATAGTACCATGCCGGGGAAAACCTGGCGTTGGCCCCAATGGAATAAGTTAAGGCCTTTTCTTTACCTAGAATTTGAGTGAGTGTAAGTCCGTTTCTCATTAAGAAGTCATCATTTTCATCGGCCCAGACTAGTGAATTCGAAAAGTTTAAACTGAATGTTTCATCAATTTTACGATCAAAAGAAATTTGTGATATTTCTTGTAATCCTTCTTGGCGATAAAAGACAATTTTTTGTAACATTGAAATATTAGCAAAGTTAGTTTTAATATCTTTTTGCAGATCTAATTTTAGTGATGGATTTAAAGGTACATCGATTCGAATTCCAAATTTTAATAAACTAGTAAAGTTTTTAGATTGTTTTAGTAAAAAACTAGTTCCGGCCGTATAGCTAGATTTATTTTGTGAAACAGGTTGTCCATTTTTAACAACTGTAGAAGTACTGGTGACTGATTTATCACTTAGTGCATTTCCAATATCATCTTGTTGTTTTTCGATAACAATTTTTAGATTTTTGGTAGTATTTGGAAGATCAAATTTTACTCGAAAGTCTACATCTGAATTGAATTTAGAGCCTTCACTTTTTCCAGCACTCATTGATAAAAATAGACTACTTTTATTTTCTTTTGGAGAGTCTTTGTTGGTAAAAAAAGTATCAACTGATCTATTAATCATATCCCATGAGGATGCAATATACTCATTCGTTGCTTCAATTGTTTTATCAGGAGTGACAGAAGCCTGTTCGGCCTTTCTAATATTTTCGGCCTCTAGATATCTTCTTTTTTCTTCTTCGTTTTTTTGCTCGAGATTCTTTCTAGCGAGTTCGGCTTCTTTTCTAATACGTATGGTTTCAGGTGAGTCTTTTTTTGTTTTAGAATAAACAAGTCTCGGATTAAAAATGAGGAAAATGATTATTAAAATTTTAATAATACACTCCAAAAGTCAAAATTGCATGTCGTGTAAAATATTTTACATTGCTTACTTGATAAGCCGCTCTGATAAAATATTTATCAATGCGATAAATTAATCCAGCTTCAAGTGAGAGCATATCTTTTTTAGCTACGTTTTTTTTAGAACTTCCAAAAAATGGATTTTTATGAAGAACAGTTTTAGAAAACCCTACTGACGTGGTAAAGAGTAATGGAATCCAAGCTTGAGTTGGAAGAATAACTCCACCTCTGAATCCTAAACCACCAGCACGAAGACCATCTTCTTGCTTTTCCCAATCTTGAAAGATGGTACCTGTGACGTAAGCATTATATTCATAATTTTTAATTTTTTTTTCAGTAACAAAACCAAAATCAAAAGCAAAATAATCTTTATTAATGAGTAAAGGCGCAAATGAAATGAGGGTTCCTTTAGGGATGACGTACTCGTTTGAGTCTTTGGCGATAACATTTGAACTTATCACTAAAGAAAAAATAAATAGCAGGAATTTGATCATATTTAACATTACCAGACAAAGGAGGTTTTCGGCGAGCGTAAAATAGTGGAGCGTTTTTGTTGTTGACACATACCTGACCCGTTGCCTCCGGCAATTTCTCACGTTGTGAAAAAGTGCTATGAAAAATTTTGAGATGAGGGAGAATAAAACCAACAGTACAGATAACTTTAAAAAAGTCGGGACCATGAAACAATTAATTTTTTCATTTCTATTGCTATTACTTTCTCAGCAAATCCATGCAGCAGAGTGGCCAAACCCATTCAGCGTTGATCCTTCCACTATTGTAAGTCCGCTAGCATGGGATGGCCCGGTGGCTAAATTAGAAAAAACTACTGATGGTGTGAAAATTAAAATTAATGATCAATTTTCACCAGTTATTTTTTTAAGCTTAAACCCACAATCAATTACAACTGAAAAACAATGGTCTGACTTTGAGCGAGAGATTAATTTAGCAACTCAAAGTGGAGTGCCTGTTATTGAGCTAATGTTAAGAAATCACTCATATGCAGAAATTCAAAGCATTACTAAACGATTAGAAAATAAAAATGTTTTTATACATCTACGTTATGAGGGGTGGTTTTCAGAGACTGAAAACTTGCCAAGCATAAAGGGTGTAGGTCTTAATAATAAAATACAAACTCTTGAGAGAAAATCTTACTCGATAGATGAAACTGGGGTTTGGAAAAAAATTCCATTTTACCCAGTTCTAAGTGACGAGTGGTTAAAAATTGAAATTACGAGCACGCAAAAATTACTAAAAAATTTGATAAAAAGTGGTCTTTCAAAAAAAATTATTTCATTTAAGCCAACGTTAATGGAAGGTGGAGAGTGGTTTCAAGTACCACTAACTGAGCAAGATGGAAAAATTTTTAATGCTGATGAAGTAGTGTCGAAGCCATGGCATAACCCTGAACTTTATTTTTATGTTGAGACAAATATTGAAACAAAGGCAATGTATAAAAATTGGATTGCAAGGACAGAGTACAAAGAGCTAAGCGGCGATTTACCAACTGCGGAAAATTTAGTAAACGCTGGGAGTGGAATGTCTTTTATTGGAACCAAAGATAAAATTAATTTAAATGCCTTTTTATACAATCAATTCATTTCATCTCGTGTGGCCTATGCAAATACTTTAATTGCTAAAAGTATTAAGTTAATGACTAATTATAAATCATTATATTTAGCCAATGGTGGCTACATTTATTCTCTGGCCTATTATAATGGATCATCGCATTTAGGGCTTGGAGAACTTTTAAAAGACCCGAACGTAGATGGTGTCGCGGCACCTTATAATTATCGTCTTGATGGTACTAGAAAAAATGGTCAAGGCTTCATTCCTCATGGACCAATGGATTCTGCTGAATTATATGGAAAAATTTGGATGCATGAAGATGATTCAAGACCTTCATGGTCAGTTGATCAATTCAAGGCAACAAGTAATGATAACCAAGATTTTTCTTTACTAAAACGTAACTTATTAACCAGTAAATTTCATCAAAATCAACTTTACCTATTTGACCTAACTGCTGAAGGATGGTTTGCTAATTTAGATAGAGGAGCACAACGACTGTGGCCAGAAGTTAAGGCCTTTAATAACTTAAAGAGCGAGAATAACTTTTTAGCACCAGAAGTTGCCATATTTGTCGATGAAAAATCATACTCGCTTCACCCAGCATCTGGAATGGGAGGCCCTGATAGTTATTCACTTAGCAGCGAAATGTTTATCAGTACTTTAAATGCAATTTCAAAAACGGGTGTACCTTATAAATTATACCGATTGGACGATTTAAATAACACTCAACTTAATTTAGATAAAATAAAGTGCGCAATTTTTTTAAATGCTTATTACGTTGATACAAAAACACTTCAAAATATTAAGACAAAATTAACAAATTCAAATCGTTTATTGGTCGCTCAGTATGGGCTTGGTATTGTTGACGAAAAAATGGCGCTATCTACAAGCCGTATGAATAGTTTGATGGGAATGAATTTTACTTTTCAGTATTCAAAAATGAACACTCCATATTTCCAGTTATCTCCTTGGATAAGTTCATCAGGATACGACTCGGTTTTAGAGGATAATGTTTACATAAAAAATAATGCAGGATTCAAATCAGCTTTCTTAACATATCCTAAGTCGAGCACAAGTTTATATAGAAAGCTATTTAGCTTAGCAGGAGTTCATAGTTACACCCAAGATGGAAGTACTGTTGAAATAAACAAAGATTTGATTATGGTTCACTCTGGAACAAAAAGTAGTATTGATATAAAGCTTCCAAAAAACTACAAAGTTGTTGAGTTACAAGAAAAAAGTGTAGATAAAGTTTTATGTGATTCGTGTTCTACATTTTCTTTGAGCAATGATGACACTGTAACCGGCCTATTTAAATTGATGAATCCTCCACTTACAAAACTTCCTAAAGGAATGTTTAGAGTTGGAGGAGCAGGCCTTGCTTCAACAGGTGACTACTCTTATTGCTATTTTGAATCAGGTGCTCACTTTAAATTATGTGGCTACACTCAAACAAATTACGATAAAGCGCCTCAATTTGACTTAGTTTCAGGCTACATTGGAGAAGGAGCATGTAAGTGCAATAGTACAACGACACCAGCACCGGCCCCGACGCCGGCACCTGCTCCTACACCAGCGCCCGCGCCAGTTCCCGCACCTGTACCCGCGCCAACTCCTGCACCGGCACTTGGACCAAAAGGACTCTTTAAGTGGGAGTGGAGTAAGGGCAATTGGGGGGGAGCTATTTCAAAAGATGGAAAGCAGTTTTGTTATGTTGGAACAACAGAAACTTTAATTAAATGTGGATATAACTCAAATAATTATACGGCAGCAGCTAAAGCTGATGTGACGGCCCTTCAAATGACTAACATTGGTGAATGCACTTGTAAGTAAACAATAATATTTCCACTAGATTTTTGTGAAACATGTCTACAAAAAGTCTAGTGGAACCTTTTGGAAAGAAGTATTATTGGGGAATGAATATAATAAATAATGTTAGTCAGAAACTAGTTCCGTGGGGCGAGTTAGAAAAGAAAAATTGGTTAAAAGAGCAAAATATACAACGCTCTTATAAAAACGAAGTCGTATCAAAAATTGAAAATTTAAAATCAAACTTTGATGTAACTATCTACGGAACACTTTCAGATTATTCAGTTTATCTCTTAAAATCAAAAAATATAGATCCACTTAAAAAAACTGTTCTTATTACAGGAGGAGTTCATGGTTACGAAACGAGCGGAGTTCATGGAGCAATTGCTTTTTTTGAGCGCAAAGCCCTGGACTATACTAATATCTTTAATTTCGTCTGTGCTCCCTGCATAAGCCCGTGGGCCTACGAAACAATTAATAGATGGAATAAAGAGGCGATTGATCCTAATCGCTCATTCGTAGAAAATAGTCCGGCCGAAGAGTGCAGGCTTTTTCTCGAAGCAATTTCTTCATTAGATGTTGAAATTTTCGCTCACTTTGATCTTCATGAAACAACAGACACAGATAATACTGTGTTTCGTCCAGCACTAGAAAAGCGCGATGCAATTCTTCAAGAAGTTTGGGATATTCCAGATGGTTTTTATCTCGTAGGTGATACTGAAAATCCTCAAAATGAATTTCAAAAAGCAATAATTGATTCTGTAAAAAAAGTCACTCACATTGCTCCAAGTGATGAAAATGGTAAAATTATCGGCGTTCCGATAGAGCAAGAAGGGGTCATCAATTACGAATTGAAGAAACTCTCTCTCTGTGGCGGATGCACTAGTGCAAAGTATAGTACTACGACAGAAGTTTATCCAGATAGCCCAAAGGTAACACCGGCCAATTGTATAGATGCTCAAGTGGCTGCGGTCATTGGTGGCTTAGATTATTTATTACTTAAGTAATTATCGATTTGAGCATTTGCTTTCACTATAGCATTATCTTTGTTGGCAGGATCATTAACTCCTTCGGCTATAGCTCGCGACAACTATATTCAGTAACAATTTTGTCTGCATAAGGATAAAGTGTTTCTTCTTTTTGACATTCAATTGAATCATTATGTCTGACTGTTAAATGGTATTCTAGACCTTTTGTGATTCCTGCAACTGTGTATTCAAAACCTTTAACTTCTTCATATGCTTTTTGGGCAGCAGCACCTGTTAAATCTGTGGCAAAAATGCTTCCCGAAAATAAAATGACAGCAGCTAGTATTGTTACTATTTTCATCTAAAACCTCGTTTTAGGATTAACTAACATAAATTGGGTTGAGATTTGTAAAATTTGTAAAAATTACTTAATTATTCGTATCTTAAAGCATCGATGGTTTGAGTTGTCGCGGCTTTTTTTGCCGGCCATACACCGAATATTAGGCCTGTGAAGAACGATAGAAAAAATGCCGGAGGAATAATCCAAAATGGTGGTCGCATATCAAAACTTGGGAATGCAAAAAAGAGTGCATAAGTAATAATCAAAGAGATGAGAATTCCAATTAATCCGCCTGAGACAGAAATAACAACAGCTTCAATGATAAACTGTTTTAAAATGTCATTTTGTCTTGCTCCTACTGCGCGTCTAATACCGATTTCTTTGGTTCTCTCAGTAACTGAAACGAGCATGATGTTCATAATACCAATCCCACCAACGAGCATCGAAATGAATGCAATAGCTCCTAGAGCATAAGTCAACATATTGAGGATAGTATTCATACTGTCCATCATTGTAACTTGCGTAAGAATAGTAAAGTCTTCTTCACCGTTATGTCTTTCTTTTAAAATTGCAGTTATGTCGGCAACGGCATCATCTAATGAAGCGCGAGATTTTGCAGCCGCTCTGATACCAAAGAGTCTATCAGTGTTAAAAAGTCTTAAAGCGGATTTGTTAGGGACAAAAATCATTTCATCAACATTGAATCCTAATTTATCACCAGTTGGTTTAATGACTCCAATAACTCTGTGCTCACTTTCATTAACTTTTACAAGTTTTCCTAAAGCAGAGTCTTTTCCAAAAAGATTTTCTTTAATGTTCCAACCAATAACAACAACTCGTTTACCTGCTTCATCATCTTCTTTTGTAATATAATTACCTTGGATGATGTTGATGTTGAAAACTTTTTGAAGTTGATCGTTAGACCCCATAATGTTTATGTTACTTGCCGAAGTCTCATTTTTTACAGTGCCTGCTCCGTACATAATTCCAGAGACTGCAGATAAAAGTTGTGAAGATCTCATTACAGCATCGACATCAGATGTCGTGATCTTCCCTTTACTAGAAGATATAGGAGGACCCATAGATGATTTTTTATCAGTCTTACCAGGCTGAACAATAATGATATTAGTTCCCAAACTCTCAAACTCAGCAGTAATGTACCTTTTAGCTCCTGTTCCTACTGAAACGAGAAGAATTACAGCACTTACACCAATGATCATTCCAAGCATCGTAAGGAGTGAACGCAACTTATTTTCAATAAGTGCTTCAAAAGAATTGCTGAATATTTTTTTTAACATCATAGGTGTTCTTCCGATTGAATAACACCATCACTCATTCTAAGAATTCTGCGACAGCTCTTTGCTACATGATTGTCGTGAGTAACGATAATGACGGTTACACCTTGCTTATTTAGATCTTGGAAAAGCTTTAAGATTTCTTCACTCGTTCTAGAATCAAGCGCTCCGGTTGGTTCGTCGGCAAGTAAGATTTTTGGTTTGTTGACTAAGGCACGGGCCACTGCCACTCTTTGACGTTGACCACCAGAGAGTTCGTTTGGCAAATGGTGAACACGATCAGCAAGACCAACTTTTTCTAAACTTTCCATTGCAAGTTTTCTAATCACTTCATCAGTTAAATCTTTATTGTAGGCCGAAGCGTATTGCATAGGCATTTCAACATTTTTCAGGGCAGAAGCTTTGGGCAAAAGGTGAAAGCTTTGAAAGATAAAACCAATTTTTTGATTACGATACAAAGACAAGGCATCATCATTCATAGATGTTGTATTAGTTCCATCTAGGAAATACTCACCTGAAGTCGGAAGATCTAAGAGACCTAAAATATTCATTAATGTTGATTTTCCAGAACCAGAAGTACCGACAATTGAAGTAAGCTCTCCTTCATTTATTTGAACTGATACATTATCGAGCGCTTGAATTTTTTCATCGCCCATCATAAAGATCTTATTTATATTTTTTAGGTCAATTAAGGCCATGCTTTTTCTTCCACTTCAACTTTCATACCTTCAACTAATTCAATTCCGTCCGATGGACGAGCGATTAAGTCTTGAGAGTCTAGGCCTTCTAAAATTTCAACGCGTTCGTAGTTTCCAGCACCCGTTTTAACTGGTTTTTTTACTAATTTTCCATCGACAACTGTAAATACAGATTTTTTTCCACCAACACCTGTTAAAATATTAGTTGGCAAAATATTAGCATTTTCCTTTTGTTCTACTATTATTTCAACATCAGCTGAAGCTCCAACCGGAACGAGTACTTGGTTGTCGATAATTTCAAGTTCAATTTCACTTGTTCTATCTTGGTCTTTTACAGTTGAAACAAATGGAACGACTTTTGTAAGTTTTGCTGTGATTATTTTGTTTTTTAAGGCAGGTATTTTTACTTTAGCCAATTGCCCTACGGCTACTTTCTGTAAATCAACTTCATCAACTTCACCTTTAATAATTCTCTTTTTCAAGTCGATGATTTGGGCCGCGACTTTTTTTTCTGTCGTTACGCCAATACTACTTTGATAAAATTCACCAATTTTTAAATTAAGTGTCGTGATCATTCCATCAAAAGGAGCTCTCATTATAGTTTTATCTAGGTTGATTTTGTTAACTTCAACGATTCTTCTCGAGCTATCTAGGTTAGCGATTGAAACAAGTCCACTTTCAAAAAGTGTCTTACTTCTGCTTAAGTCTTTAATTGATTCATTATAGACAGCTTTTAGGTCGGCATTTTCTAATTCTGCAATGATAGTTCCTGTTTGAACTTTTGATCCACTACCAACATAGATTTTTGCAATCCTTCCGGCCGTACCGAATGCTAGTTCAGCTTGCTGTAGGGCCTCAACTGTTCCAGAGTTAGTAGTATTAACAGTTGTCTCAACAGAGCCTTTGCTAATTTTGATTGCTTGCACTTTAACTTTTGGAGCGCATGCAGTTGTCAGGGCAAAGATAGTTATTAAAAGAAGTGTATTTATTATTTTCATTAGAGTCCCGCTTGCCACAGATAATTTTGTGACAAAGTATAAAATTGAATTTTTTGTTGAGCTAAATTGATTTTTGAGTCTAAGAGATTATCTTGAACTTCAAGAAGCTCAAGTAATGTACTTTTACCTAATTGATAAGATTTAAGTGTAAGTCTATAAAGTTCTTCAAACTGAGAAACGTTTAATGTAAGAGAGTTTACTTGTTTTTCAAGTACATTAATTTTTGTCAAAGTATTGTTTAATTGATTTTCTAATTGCTGTCTTCTTTGAGCAATAGTGTATTGAACTTGTTTTTCAGCAAAATATTTTTCAAAACTTGATGAAGTAAAGCTTCCGCCAGAAAATAGTGGAATTGTAAGAACTAAAGCCAGGCTGTGAGAGCGAGTAGGGTTATGAAAACTTTGAGTAAAACCATCACCTGAATTGCTATATGAACCAACAATTTTTAAATCTGGATAGTTAGAAGCAGTATAGTTGGCAAGTGCTAGTGTATTGATTTTTTCTTCATATGCTAAACTTTTAAGTTGGGGGCTACGTGATAATTTAGGAGAATCTTGAGTAGAATTTGATTGGCTTAGAGAAGTAATTAAATCTAGAATTTCAGTTTCATTTAAAGATTCAAGAACGGCTACGTCTGAGACATCGAGACCTGAGTATTCCAATAAACGACTTTTGGTAATTTGCTCTTCATCTATAAAGCTAGTTTGCTTAGACTCAAGTGAAACCATATTGGCAGTAGATCTAAGAACATCAAGTTTTGTCTTTTGTCCTAACTCAAATCCTAATTCAGCTTCTTTTTTTCCAGTCGCAGCTTTTTTGAGAGAGTTTTCTACTGCAGCTTTTTTATACTTTGCTAAAAGATAATTTAAAACATTTGTGTTGAAGACAATAGGATACTCTTTTTCTTTAATTGAAGCATCAAGTTCTGCTTTGTCTTGTTCTGAAAAAGTTTTGCGTGTTGTTTGTATGGCGCCATAATTTAAAAGCGTCCAAGAATAATCTATTCCCCAAATCGAATCATTTTGATAGACTCCAAGAGTTCTAAGCTGTGCATTTTTATCTTCAAAAAAATCTTTTTCTTTTTTTATTATGAAGTTTGCTTGAGGAAGAAAAGTTGTGATCTTCGTATAACGTTCAAATTTTTTCTGCGAGTTAAAAGCACGAACATTTTTTAAATCAGGAGCAAGCTCTTTTGATTTATTTTGAAGCTCACTTATTTTTACTAATAGATCTTGAGTTGTCTGAGCACTCAAAGTCTGACTAAAAATTGCCGAAGCAAGTATGATGTTTGTTACATATTTCATAGGTATCCTTTACCAAATCTTATGGAAATCGCATAGATAGTTGGTAACTCCTACACACTTATATTTCTGAGGGGTCAAGATGGATGCTCCCAAAGAGCTCGCGGTCTGTCTTTTCGGACTCAACCCTAAACATAACCCCGGTATTAATGATTTGAGGGCACTTGAGCAGAAACGATGATTTCAATGATTCTTGGGTATATTCGCCAGTTTTAGGGTGCAATAAGAGTAAAAGTTCACCCACATCGAGCTTTTTAAAACGCCTAAGGCCTAATATAACGGCAGAGAGGATATTGGGCTCGTTTTTGAGTTCATCGGACAGGACTAATCCTGTGACGTAGATCCAGGGGAGCTTAACTGAAAGATCTGACTTTGAAAAAATAGACAAGATCTTCAAAAGGGCCTTGATCCAAATAGATGTTGTTTGTACGTAGATGCTTCTTGATCTGGGTCTTAAGGTTGAAAAGTAGCCACTAATTTTATCGTCCTTTAAAATAAGAAACTCGTCAGAGTCAGTTTTGTTTTCACGAGACTTTGCAATATCGTTACTAAAAGCTGCGCTCGCCTGATAGCTTTTTAAAAATGCTATTAACTCAGGCCCTTTATCTTGATGATCTTTCATTGAGACAATATTGTGATTATTAATCTTAGAAGATTTATTAAAGAAGATACTCGGAAGAATAACAATTGTTCTAATCGTATATTCAAATAATTGGTTATAAAAAAGATTAGTCGAACCTTTTGTGAATGCGTTCATGGCCTTGAGGTTGTCTTTTAAAATAGCAGTCGAGCAAATTGAATCGCTAGGCAGGGCACCAATAAATTTTTGATAGACTTGTCTAAAATCTTTACGAATGTCTCTTGTTGCTTTTCCGGTGATTCGAAGATCAGAAGAATAATAATTGTTAACAAGTTTTTGCTCGTAAAAACATTCACCTTCGCTAAAGGCAGCAATGGTCGACTTATGATTAACTTCATAAAAAAATAGTGCTCTTTGATTTGAATCACTAAAAGATTTCCAAAGATCTGGTCTTCTCGAATAAGTTAGGCGCACATTTTCTAAAAGTTGCATACCTTGGCTTTCTAGAATTTCATGGGCCAAGGCCTCATCGGACTTTTCCACCATTTTAAAATGTGGGTATTGAAGAATGATTTCTTCAATTTTATTTTGAAACGATTGATTGATATATTTCATTTTTATATTGTTCCAAAGTTTCTTCACTTAATCCTAAGCTAGGGTGAAAGCTTACATTTAAGTTTAATTTATTTCTATAAATATAGACAATGCAGCCAATGGGTCTATGCCATCTAGCTGGTGAAATAATTTGAAGTTGTGGAGAGGAATCATCTCCACCAATGTCGCCGAGATTTGAAAGTAGGGCAAACCACTTTGACTTTGTTTCATTTAGACTTTTAATTGTTCCATTCATGATGACTTTTTTTCCACCAAGTAGTCCAATTTGTCCCATTAGCCAAAAACCCCACTGCTCACCATTTTTTAGTTTTTTGATAAGTTGGGTTTTGATATCCAATACAGAGTCATTCATTGAGCAATTGACTCCAATATAACTTGCATTCATAGAAGAGAGAGCGGCAGATTTAAAAGGACCTCGAATATTGACTGGGATCATCCAACGTGAGGATTGATTTGTGCTAAGATTTTTCATCAGAAACTTGCTGAGATTTTCTAGAAAAAAACTTGTTAGGTTTTCTTTCTTCAGAACATTTGTTTCTACTTCAGAAAATTCAAGCGTAAAAAACTGCACATTTTGATTAAATTTTTTTTCGTATGGTTGTTGACTTGTAAAATGATGTTTTTCTATTGGTGCAGAAGTAAGCGCATATTTTAGAGAAACTGGCCATTTTAAAAAACGTGGGGGAGAAAAAGGTGTCTCCATTTTATATTGTAATTTAAATCGAGAGTCAGATTCATTGATGTGCTTTAGAAGTGAAAAACCGTCATGAATGGCATGAAGTACATAAACCCATTTATCTTCAATCTTAACCGGAATGAGCATATGCTCGTCTAATTCATGAAGAGCTGAAAAATAGAGTCCCTGACCGTAATTAGAGTTCCACATGTCATTTAAAAATGCATGACTTTTTTCAGGATCTATCATTGAATCAAAATTATAACTTGGGATATTTGACATTGTTAATGTATCCCATTTTTTCAAACATTTTGATTATGAGAAAGCTAATATCTAGTTGGCCTTTATTCCACCCATGAATTGCACTATTCGGTTGGGCGTGGTGATTATTATGCCACCCTTCTCCATTTGTTAAAATCGCAACCAGAAGATTATTGCGGCTCTCGTCTTCGGTTTTATAATCTTTTTTACCAATCACATGGCAAAGTGAATTCACAAGAAAAGTAGAGTGCAAACTGAAAATTGTAGAAGCAAGAAATCCCGTGTAAACCCAGCCCCATCCATTAGCTTCTATAGACTGCCCAAGTATAAACATGATTGGTAGCTGAGCTAAAAAAACTAAATTAGAATTGTTATCTAAAAATTGAACTGCAGGAGTAAGAATTAATTTTTGTTGCCTAACCTTTTCGTCATCAAACGACTCTGGATTCGTTAGCCACCCAACGTGTGAGTACCAAAAAGAATCAACAACAGGAGAGTGTGGGTCTAAGTCTGTTTCACAATGTCTGTGATGCTGCCAGTGATGATTAACCCAACGACTAAGTGGGCCTTGACCTGCAATGGTTCCCATAAAAGCAAAAATAAATTTTAAAACCGAATTCGTTGTAAATGATCTATGTGTATATAGTCTGTGATAACCAATGGTAATTCCCAATATTTTAATTTGGTACATAATGAATCCACAAAGGATACTTAAAATTGTGAATTTCTGTGCTGGAAAAAAAAAGATAAGAGCAATGTGTAGTAAACTCAATCCAATAATATGACCAATTGCCAAGCGCTTTGCTTTACTCATAGTCATTACCTGCAAGAAGCGACGAGTTTAGAGAACGCCGAAATAAAATTTGGTTCAATCGTTTTGCTATAAGGATGCTCACTAGAGATCGCGGCCTTAATTCTTCTGTGGGCCTTCCCTAAATTGTAATAAGGAATTGAAGGATACATGTGATGAGTGCTGTGATATCGCAGACCAATTGGGGCCCAGATCTCAGTTAGAATAGATCCTTCTATTGTAACAGAATCATTAATTTGTAGATCGCGTGCAGCTAAACCTGGAGTGGCCAAATGAATTTGATAACGGTGGGCCACTAGCGCTCTATAAGTGTTCATGATGCTAATAAAAGCAATTTGAGCATACCAAATACCAAAGGCCATCTTAAAGACACCTAGATATAGTGTAAGTGAAGTGAAAGTTACAAAATAAAGAGCACATGAAATATCTTGTGCACGCATTTGTGAGTAATCTTCTTCTGAAAAAGGGCGAAGAAATTTTAAATTCATTACAAAACTAGAAATTTTTTGGTGAATACTCTTTTTAGTGCTTTCGCTCATGAGTGGATATAAAAGTGGTAATACACCAAAACGAATTGTTAAAAAAAGTGGATAGATAAAACTTAAGATCAGTGGACGAAGTAAAAAAACTTTTTTTCTCTCAGTCCATTTTTCATACTCAGGGTCTTCAATTGATCCAAATGTTTTAATTCCGTGGTGATAATTGTGAGTGGTTAATGTATACGCTGGCACTCTATTGGGAATCCCAAAAAGAGTGTTATAGGTTAAGCGAAATTTGGGCAGAATGCGATCAAAGTGAGAAACTTCGTGGATAAAAGATAATCCTCTGTAAAAAGATATTGCCGAAATGAAGAAGAGCACCACTTTAACTTCTAAGGAAAGATTCAAAAATAGTGCGAAGTATGAGCCCCATGCAATAATAGCGATTGTTAAAAGTTCGCTATAAACTCTTTTGCCGTTAATTCCGTGCAAGTCTTGCACTAAATTTTTTAATTCGGCAAAAGATTTCATGCACTATTCCTTATTGCTGTGAATAAATATCTAACTTCACGCAAAGGCTTTTTGAATAAGATTCTATTAATAATTTTAGGCATTCCATAAAAAGGAAGAAACATAATAGTGCTGCATTTTGCGATTTCAATTGCCTCGTCACTTTCTTCAGTCATACCTTCAAGAAGCAATGTGCGTCCTTCGAATAGAACTGTTGGCTTGGCCATTCGGTATAATTTTTTTAATTTAATTTTTTCTAATTCATAAGCGTATACATAATGAGTCTTATCTGGAAGAGTTGAAAGCTCACGAGAAAAAGTTAGCCAGAATTGTGTACGGGCCACTGAGCTTTTTAAACTTTTATCAATAAAAAGTGCAGTCACTTCAGCAAGAGAATCTATATCACAAGGAAGTTCTGTCGTAACATTTTCAGGAATTGAAGAAATGGTTCTAAAAGGAGCTTGGTTAATAAAAGCGTAACCCGCAACAATTTCTCCATCAGAGTTTAAAAACGCACGAACTTTTCCTTGCTTTAAATAAGCAATTGGAAATTCTATTCCTAGAATGCGTTTAACTCTTTGTTGGTAAACAAATAAGTCTTCATCTTTTTTAAGAATCTTTGTTTTAAGCAATTGCATTTTTTTCTCTTTGTTTGAGTTGAGATCATATCAAATATATAAATTTTAAGTTAGGCCAATGTAATTCTTATAGGGATTAGTGCTGACTCTTTTAATATCCAATACATCCGTATATTAAGATATTGTTAGGATACGAGATGTTAGAATTATGTGCGTTTTTAGGGCCTTAGTGACACTGCTTTGTAAGGTATTAAAACCAAATTCTTAATCTCCGAAAGGAATTTATTCAAGTAAAAAAGGAGAATTGTTTATGACATTTCAAGACTATTTAAACAACGCTTGGGACATACATCCGACAGAGTCAGAAAAACTCTTGCGTGAATTTAAATATAATTTTTCACTTCTAAAATCATCAGAAGATGTTGTTTCACTTGCAAATTTAGTGGTCCATGTAAGTGGAGAACATTTAGGAAAATGGAGTGAAGGACTTACAATATTAAATGATTTAAAACTAAATCCACTTCTTCAAGATCAAGCACCTCTTAATCGTTTTATAGCAATTCTCAACCTAAGTGTTAATTCAGATTTTGATCTCTCAAGGTTTAGTTTTTCTGATCAAGTTAGAGTTCTCGCAGTAACAGCTTCAGCTTTAGCTTCGCAAAACGATACCGCACGAGCAGGGGAGTATTTAAACAAAGCAAATGAGATGGCAATATCGAAATTATCAAAAGATGATCCTGCAAATCGAAGCTTAGCAATTACCGGTAATAATTTAGCACAGGCCTTAGAAGAAAAAGAAAACACAACCGCTGAAGAAGTGAATCTAATGATTGAATCAGCATTGATTGGAAGAAAGTATTGGGAAATTTCTGGTGGCTGGAAAGAAGTAGAAAGAGCAGAATACAGGCTCGCTCAATCCTATAGGAAAGCAGAAATGTTAGATAAAGCACTTTATCACGCAGAAAATTGCTTGAAAATTATTCATGATAATAACAGTGAGGCTTTGGAATTATTTTTTGGATATGAGGTTTTGGCCTTAGTTGAAAAAGCGCGTACTAATCAAAATGGGTACGCTGAGGCAGTCAAAAAAATGTCCGAAGCATTTACTCTGTTAAGTGTTGATGATCAATCTTGGTGTAAAATGATATTGGAAAAATTTCTTATTTAGTCATTGAATAAATTACGGGTTCATTTATTCTTAATCTATGAAAATATTATTAGTGATTATAACTTTGATGCTCCCATCCCGTTCAATATATGCAGCTAGCAGTCCTCAAACGAAGATAAATTCAAGTAGCTGGTCTTTGCTTTATGGTTATTCTAAGCATGAAAATGATTCGAATTTTAAACCAGGAGGGGCTTCATACAAATTTCAATTTGGAAGCCGCTGGGATAATAATGTTGAATCAAATTTCTTTGCTAGATATGCTTCACAGGAACAAGATATTGTCGCTTCAAGTATTGAAGGAAATATAAAGCGTGCTAGTTTAACTGCCGGTGTAAATGTCGGATATTGGCTTTTTTCTTTTTTTAAAATTAATGCAGGATATGCATTTCATAGTATTTCACAAAAGATTTCTGGTTCCTACACAAGCTCGCAAGAGAGAACAATTAGGACTGATTACGGGATTAGTGAAGTAAGCCGAAAAGGACTATTTGCAGGTGCTGATCTAGTATTATTGCAAGGAAAAAATTTACAGCTCTTCACCAATTATGAATACTATCACCTCAATCATGCTAGCGCTCACGACTGGGATGCTATGGTTGGAATTCGTTTTTACCCTGGGTCTTCAACAGGTGGATCAAAAAGCACGTTCAATAAATTTTTTGAATGGATTTTTGAAAAATCCGGAAAATAATTTTTATAAGAAGAGTAGAAGACCCAATCGAACTTGATCTGAATTTTTATTATAGCCAAGTAAATTTTCTGCACGACCACTGTAATATTGTAAATAAAAAGAAGGGTTAAAAACATCACTGGCCAAGTGATAAATTAGACCAACACTTCGGCCACCTTTATTAAAGTTAAAAATCTTATCGCCGGCAAAAATCCTAAACTCTAAATTTAGCCTACTATTATTGTGAACAATTAGGTCAGTTAGATAAAAAGTAAAATCCCAGTAACCAAGATTTCTTCTAATGTCTCTGTTGTTGCCCTCTTTCGTGATGATATCGTAAAACATCAAGTCACCAATCAAATGATGGCGGCCAATTTTTGTGGCCAAGTTCGTTTTCACATAAAGTCGATTTATTGAGCGAGAAGCATCACCATCTTTTCCGTTCGAAGTGTGAATGAAACCTATATCTAGTGATTTTAAAAAATCGTATTTTTTATCGACGATGCGATAAAAAAACTCAGGATTGAAGTTGATGTCTTTAAAAGGTTGAGAAGTATAATAGATACTCCAAAACATTGTCTGAGTATAACC
>JAUKPS010103930.1:0-25949 GCA_032273165.1 Chlorellidium tetrabotrys | reverse complement strand
CAATAGACTTATTTGGTAAATTAAAACAAGATCCCAATACAGGATTAGGTAAATTGTTTTATGAAAAACCAGATCCTGTTTACAATGAATTTCCGTTCTCAATGAATAAAGAATTATATCAGAGAATGCAAAGCCCAGGACAAACATTTGAAACAGAGTTTGGTGGAAATTATTTAGGAGGATCTGAACAAGAGTTGTTTAATATCTCTTACGTAACACAAAATAATAAAGGAATATCTGGAAATTTTTTCAAAGTTGATCTTAAAAATAGACAATCAACTAATAACGTTGGTGAGTTTTTAAGTGACTATTTTACAACTATTAAAATGGTTGATACTACAGACTTAATGTCTGAAATAGTAAATTTAGTAACTAATGCTGTTGACATAAAAGCGGGATTAGGTTTAGGTGAACTACAACAAAAGAAGGGTTTTGAGGCTATTATACAAAGAGTATTAGGTCTTTGTTTTGACAGTAGACAATCAATTGATGTAAGTGGTGTCGCTAAAGTTGCGGAATTAGACGGAGTAGACGAATCATTCTTTCAGTTGAGTGATGTGGAATCAGCAATCATAGACTCTGAAATATCTAATATACAGATGAGAACTTTAGAATTTGTTGAATGTTCTGGAGTAAGAGTTGATGTTGATTATAATAATATTGTAAATCAAATGGTTGAGTCAATTGATAATCTAAATTTGAACAACCCAGATGTTCTTGCTGAACAAATTGTAAAAATTATCGATTCGACATCTGATAATCCTTCTTGGAAATTAAAAATTCCTAATGATTTCAATATTAAATTAGCAATTGATACAGATCTTTTACAAAAATTACCAATTGCACTTGTAACTGCCTTTTTATCCCCAAAGGTACTTCTTCCTATTATGATTATGTTATATGCGATTGGGAAAGATTATGCCGACGAAATAGATTCAATACAAAAATTCATGGAAAAATTTAAAAACTTTTTCATAAATGTTGTGTCAAAAGCCGCTTCAATATTTATTCAAGAGTTATTTGAGTTAATTAAGAGAGATATTTTACTTTTAGTTCAATCAATCGCTCAAGATGTACAAAAATCTAAAATTTTAAAAAAATATGCGATAATTGCAAAGTTAGTTGAATTGGCAACAATAATAGCTCCTGCGATTGATGACTATAGAAAGTGTAAATCTTTAATTGATGACATTCTTAGACTTTTAAACTTTATCGGTAAAAGCTTAGGAATTTCCGTACCATATCCACTACTATTATTAAGTGGACTGTTAGGAGGTACAACACCTGAAGATAATACCATAAATGTAATTGAACAGATGCAGAAATTTGGTTTACCTACAGGCCCTTTACCTGATGGTAGTCCTAACTTAAATTTGGTTTCAGAATTCGCAAGACAGAAAGGTCAAGAACTTGCTGAAGCCGGTTCTGGATTTGTAAATGTTGCAATTCCTCCTGATATCATATTACCATCAGGAAGACCATCACAATTAACTCTATCAGGTAAAAAGTTTTAATATGAACTTAAATGAAATAATAGAAGAATCAAAAAATAAAAAAAATCTACCTAATAAAAAATTAGTAGATATGATGAGTGAATTAGCAGATGAATTCGAAAAAACAAAAAAAGAATTAATTATTCTAACACAATATTTTGATAAACTTGAAGAGACATATGACTCTCTATTAACCGAGTACGAAACTAGACAAAAATAATGCCAGATTCAGATTTAATATTTTCCAAAATACTCTTTACTGGAGTAGTCTTTGATAACCAAGACCCTATGTTGCTTGGTAGGGTGAGAGCGTCTGGTTTAACAGATAACGTACAATCAATTTATGAGGGTATTCCAGATTGGAACCCCAAAGAAGATCCTTGGGGGCCAAGAGATCCTTTTGTTTTTTTATCTTTATTACCATTTTACATTAGTCAAATACCAAAGGTTGACGAACTTATACAAATAATATATTCAAACCCTAGAGTACAATTTACTAATCAGTTTTACATCCAAGGACCTATATCATCTCCGATGAATTCTAACTTTGAAAAGTATGAAGGGGCTGATCAAAATTTACCTACAGGAATACAATACGCGCCATCAGTAAGTATAAAAAATAAAGATGGTACATATAAGGATAGTAAAAGTTTTGGTGTTTTTCCTGAACCAGGAGATAACGCTCTTTTGGGTAGAAAAAGTGCCGATGTTGTTGTAAAAGAGGATGAATTATTACTTAGAGCAGGTAAAACATTATATTTGAATCCTAATGAATTACCTATAGCTTATACTCGAAGGTCATTCATACAATTAACTCAATTTAGAAATACTAAACAAACTAAAGGGTTTAATAAGTACACTAAATTAAACCAAATTATTCAATCTGTTAAGTTTTTAATTGAATACAATATATTCAATCCTGAAAACGCACAGAACGCTTTCACAGGTGAAATAAACGTATACTCATTTACTTCACAAGTTTTAACTGACGACGAATTTACTTCGACTAAAGATTATCCAAATAAGTCATTGAAAGAAGTTATTCCATTCAATCGACTAACAATGAATGAAACGGTTGCCAAAATAAATTCGGTACTCGAGGCATATAATGATAATACTAACACACCTTATTTTTTCAGACCTTCAAAGACTTTGACTGTATTACAAAATAATCAAGATCCGTCATTTTTAGTACAAAAATTAAACGCCACATATATTATAACAAATTCAAAACCAAATCCTGCAGCTAATATTAAAGGATCTGGATTAGTTTTTTGGAAAAATGCGTATGGTCAACAATATAGCCCTGATAAAGTTATTGAGCCGATTATAGATTATACACAAACACCTTCATCGTATGGTGTAGTTGGCGCAGACAATGTTTATATTTTATCTCATAAGTCAAAAATACCAAATAAGACTAAAATTAATTTAGATGGTACTTTATATGGTATTAGTCAAGATAAATTTATCGATGAATTATTAAATCAAACCTCAAGTAGTGTTAGAGGAGAAGAGTTATTACAATTAATCAATCTAATTGTTCAGTTTTTAGTTGGTCACGTTCATCCGTTTCATGGGTTACCTCCAGTTCCTGTCGCAACAAACGGATCAGACATACCTTCGATACTAAATGAAATACAACAAGCATCACAAAAAATCCTTAACAGCAATATCCGAATCAATTGATATTTATTGAAAAAGATAAATGTCAATTTTAAGATCATATTTCAACAGAAACAATACAATTGTATCTGGTAATTACGTTAACACGGGAAGAAATCCTGTTACTCAATTAAATTTTGGTAACACGCAAAACATTATTGCCCCTACAGGATATTCAAGATTTATCTTTAATTTAGACCTTTCTGAATTAGAGGCTAAGGTTGCTACAGGTGAAATATCAACAGGATGTACTAATGGATTTTCAGGAATTACTCATACCCTAACAATGACAAATACATCAACATTTGATTTAGATTTGTTAAATACGTATATGTCTGATGAAGCAAGAAGAGCAACTTCATTTGATTTAATTTTATTTAGAATACCTAAAGTTTCAGGGTCAACAGGATTACCTCAAACATGGGACGAAGGTGTTGGATACGACTATTATAATTTCCAATCGACAAGAAATTCGGCAACAGGACAATTATCTCCTAATGAAACTTGGTTGGACAAAGCCTTTTCGGATAGAGCATCAAATTGGTATCAAAGAAGCACAATATTAGATTGGTCGACAGATGGTATCTACGACAATACAAACAGTGGTACAGGGTCTACAATAAATTATTCTGCATTAACAATTGTGGATGTTCAACATTTTGAGTTTGGTAATGAAGATATTAATTTTGATATGACAAACGAAATCAACTCTATTCTTGACGGATCTTTAACAGGTGTAACAGGATGGGGAGTTGCTTATTACCCTCAATTGGAGAACATCACAGGACTTACTGAAAACTATAGTGTAGGGTTTTTCTCAAGGCATACTCAAACATTCTATCAACCATATCTTTTAACAAATTACGATGACTTAATAGATGATGATAGAAATACATTTACTAAAGGTAAAATCAATAAACTATACTTATACGTTTATCAAAACGGTGATTTCGCTAACTTAGATGATTTACCTGTTGTGGACATTAAAGACGCAAATGGTAATGTTGTACCAGGTCTTAATAGTTTACCTACTTGTTTACGTACTAAAGGTGTTTATGAAGTCTCAATACCCGATGTATTTCCAAATTTAACACCATGTATCTATTATGATAACTGGACGGGATTAGTAATAAATGGTCAATCTATTCCAAATGTTCAAAATGAATTTGTTTTATTACCTATTCAGGCAAATATTATTATTGGATCTCAATCACAAGATCCATCCAATTTTGGTTTCACTTTCTACGGAATTAATCAAGATGAAAAAATCTTAAATACTGATGTGAGAAAAGTGGGTGTTGTTGTTAAAAGAGCTTACACAACAAATACAGTTCTACAAAATGTACAAGCGTTTTATAGGGTTTATGTTATGGAAGGTCAGACTGAGGTTCAAGTTCAAGATTGGACTAAAATTAATAGAACACCAAATGAATTTTATTTCATATTTGACATGAAAGACAAGATTCCAAATGAATATTTTGTAGACATTAGAGTGAATACTAATGGGGAAAAGGATACTTATAAAAGACAATTAAAATTCCAAATCGTTAATAAAAAATAATATGACAAAGAAAATCGTAACATTATCAGAATTACAACTTACTGATTTAATTAAAAGGGCTATCAATGAAGCCCATAACGAGACTGAGAACTATATGACATTCTCAATTCTTCAACAAATGAAGAGACAAATACATATGTTATTGGAATTGGATGAAGATGTTGTTGATCAAATTATTCAAAATGGTCACGATTGGGCTGATGATCATATTAGTACTGCTAAAGAAAATATAGATCAAGTGTTTGATTTCATGATGAATGAAACTAGAAAGGAAGACGAATATATTGATTACGAAGATATTAGTGAAGGTAGAAAAAAAACAGGTACAAAACTTTGTGCTAGAGGTAAATCAGCTGCTAAATCTAAATTCAAAGTTTACCCTTCGGCGTATGCTAATGGATATGCAGTTCAAGTTTGTAAGGGTAAAATCAAAGGATTAGACGGAAAAAAACAATGTTCGGGAACATATTGTTAATCCAAAAAATTAATTTATATTTGTGGTATGAACCAAAATGAAAATTCTGGAATACTATTTAGGTTATTTTTATATCTAAAAGATAAATTCGACCCAAAGCCTCCGATAGCAGAAGAAGTTGAAACATGTACACATATTGTACTTAAAGTTCTTGATTACGAAGACACAGAATTAGTATACGCACCAGTTTCAAACAAAAGATTTATTGTAAATGAAAATAAAGGTATGGCCATTACTATTGAAAATAGAGTTGTTCATATTATCAATCATGTATACAGTTATAGTATCTACATGGAAAATAACGAATGTTACAGTAAAATTCTAAAAAAATTTGATGATATTTCTGAAAAGAAAAAAAATGAATTAGAGGTAAAACTTACCAATAATATCAAACATTCATTAAAGAAAATATTAGAAGGACTCTCTTAAAACCTTAAAAATAATTTCCCTAATTCCTTCGTTTTTTGGTTTATACGAAGTCATTATAGGTTTTTGACCTTTACCTGTTTGAGTATCTTTTTTCTCTGCAGTTCTTTTTTGTCTACAAGCTGCTCTTTTTTGATCTTCAGACATTTTTCTAGCAACACCCATAGCACGACACTTTGGATATGCCGAATCTTCGGCCTCAGGTCTACCACAAGGAGGATGTTTACCTTTCTTATCTTTACGACAAATATTAACCCAAGGTCCTTGAGGTTGTTTACTACCCTTAGACTTCTTTTTGGTTCCGAACCAAACTGCTAAATCTTCTTTTAAGAAATCTTTACTCATGTTAATAAATATCATAAATTAGTATTATGACAGGAACAACAGAACAACAAATTCAGGGAGCATTATTTGGTACCATTCAATACGCCAATGACGAATCATTAGGTGTCTTTTTAGACAACTTAAAAAAAGAACAAGCTATTCTGATTATTACAGAAGCTCTTAAGTTCGGATACGAAAGAGGATTGTATGATCTTAGAGAATCCGAATCAATATCAAAATCATTAAGAATATTATCTACAGAATAAAAAAAGGACCTCACGGGGTCCTTTTTCATTTATAGTCTTGTTCCACAAGAAGGACAAAATTTATGTTCCTTCTTTTGTTTTTTACCACATTCAGAACAATAGTTTCTGATTTCATCTACCTCAATGTTTTTTGTACTTGCAGGTTCAATTTTAAACTTAATCGTATGTGATGTGTGATAATTAAATTGTTCGTATGAATTGGTAAAAGATTGATCGGATTCATCCCCCTTTTCAACCCTACCTGTTTCAATAGATTTTTTCTTACCGGTTTTTTCAGAATATAAACCTTTATTTTTAAGGTCTTTTATTATCGCCTCAGTATTAATTGAACTTGTATAAGTTGAGTTATAATTACTAAGATTAGTTGTCCCATATGTAACTCCTCCTGTTGTAGTAATCGTTGTTCCAAATTGTGGAACATAACCAATGTTACTTGGACTACCATACAATGTTCTTCCTCCTAAATAGAAATTATTTACAATTTGTTGTTCATCATAGAACTCAATTAATACATTTCCATTTAAATCGATTGCAGATCTATTTTCAGACGTGTCTTTTACTTTGTAGGTACTGAACTCAAACTTGTTATTGGAGTCAAGGAAACGTTCTAAAAACACTCTCTGACCTGGTCTCAATACAACACCACTTGTGGAAATGTATTCACCATTCAATTTGATTTTACAGAGAACCGTTTTGTTTTTTGGATTATGGATTTCGAATTCGAAGTTGTCTTTATCGTTAAGGAAGACAACGTGTCCATTATAGACTTTTAATCTCGACTTTTTCTTTGTGATGTGCGCCGTCGGCTTGCCCACTTGTGTTGCGTAATTCATGTTTTTTAATTTTATATTAGCTTATGACTACGTTACCAATACCTTTGTATCCGTGAATACTCTACAGCTCGTTATGGCTGGGGACTGATAAACTAAAATCTAAAAATAAATATAAGTAGAACTACTTTGGAATCAACTCTTTTTTACCACACGCATTAATAGTAACTAATGTTTTAGTTTCGTCCCTTCCTCTAGGGGTTGCCGATTCGTAAGTGGTTTTTTCTCCTTTTCCATTTGTCACAATAATAGTACCTACACCTTCATGACAACCGTATCCCCAATTAGGCCAACTATAACCTAATGGATTCCAACACATTGCACTTATGGTGAAACTATCTTTACCACCTTTTAACAATTCTGTTGCAATCTCAGGAGTTATAATAAATTTATTATATCTTGATTGAGTACTTTTGGGACCGTTATTATAATAATCAATTTCTTTATTTGTGTTTAGACTATCATTATTTAAACTCGCAAACGGTTTTCCGTCATCCCTTGTTAAGAGAATACCATTGATGAAAATTTTGTAGACTGCAGCGTTACAATTGTGATTATTTTTAGTATAATTAACCTCAATTGTCATATTATCCAAACACTTCTTTTCTTCAGGTACTTTGGCTAATTCTTCTTTTAAAGCTATGTTTAGACGGATATACTGTTCGCTAGCATATCTTTCGGCAATATCTCTACAACTTGATTGTTTACAGGCATTGTACTTTCTAGCACAACCTGCTCTACTTTCTTTTTCTGTACAAACGTATTTTTCGCCATTAGGTTGTACAAATGTTTGTCCTACCCATGGAGTTTTACCTATTGAAATAGGGTTAACTGTAAATTGAGGTAACGATGCTAATAATCCTCCGTCAACGTAAGATTTTAATTGATCTGTAATGTATTGTGTAATTGATGTCTGTCTTTTTTGTGCTAGCCATCCTTGCGTTTTACCATTTTCATCTTTAGTTTCTATATCATTATTCGGTATTTGTGACTCACCTGAAGACATTTCAACATTAACCACAAAGGTTTTACCTTTAGATGATTTCAAATATTGGGTTATTTTTTCTATTTCAGGAACTAAGTCAGTTAAATACTTTGCACTATGATATCCTGCAGGAAATGTAATTACCTTATCAATAACTAATGGGTCTCTAGCAACTTCTTTTTGTTCTAAAATCAACTTATATTGACGTAATATTTCTATTTTTTCAGTTTCACTAATTATTAATTTCCCCATTACATTTTATTTATAAATATCTTTTAAATAAAGAATTTGTGTATTATTAAAAAAACACTATCTTTGCTAAAATTAAAGGATTATGAAAAAATTACTTATATCCATTTGTATTGGATTACTTTTTATTACCACATCGTGTTCTAATAAAATATTATACAATAGTTACTTGGTTAATCATCGTAAGTATAATATGAAACAAATTTTTAATTATCCGTCTAATATAAAATTTTGGTCTGTACAAGATTCTTCAATATACCAAATGATTGACACTTTAAAATATCGAGTGACATATAGTAAATTGAATAAATAAAAAAAGGGTCCCTTTTGAGGACCCTTTTGTATTGTTAGATAATTGATTATCTCAATTCTCTTAAGTCGAAAGTTCTAACTCCATCAACTGTAATTCTACCGTAGAATCTGTTGTTCACCATCTTCTTAGCGTATCTAGTCATGATACCTTTGATTGGAGTGAAGTTAAACGGATTGTACATAGTAGGTGTAAGTTGTAAAGGTACGTATGGTGCGTAGATGTAACCTGTGTCAAGTAAAGAAGTTCCTTTGTGACCTAATAACACTTGGTTAGCAGGGAAGTAAGGATCTCTATACACTTGGTAACGTCCAGCTAAAGTACCAACTCTTTCAATACCCATGTTGTATTGATCTTGCTCAGGAGCTGCGTTTGAAACGTGGAAATACTCCAAGTCATCAAAAATAGCACTGATTTCAGAAGATACAACGATCCAGTTTGCTCCACCTCTTAAAGTAGATTTGTGGATTTGAGCTGAAATTTGGTTGATTGCTGTAATCAACGTTTGGTTCCAATCTTTTTGAGTGTAAGGAACTGCGTTGTTACCTAATTGCTTCCATCCGTTGTAGTTCCATCTTAAGTTCCAAGATGCACCTTTTCTAAGATCTCTCAAGATTTCTCTATCGATTTCTGCCGCAACTTGCTCAGATAATAAAGCTGTTAATTCAGCTTCAGCATCGATGTTGTGGAATGCCGCAACGTCTTGAGCCAATTCAGGTGACCATTGTGCTCTTAACTTTCTTTCTGTAACAGAAACTGTTACTGCTTGAAGGTCAAAAGAAACCTCACCTAATCTGTCTTCAAATTCCATTTCTTTGTAAACTCTGTACTTACACTTGAACGCTTGGTTGTAAGCTGTAGCAACAGCTGTTGTGTAACCTGAGTAACCGTCTAAAGAGTTTGCTCCAACTTCACAAGGAACTTGTAAGTCAGCCTCTAAATAGATAACTCCGTTAGCATCACAAACGTTATTGTAAGAACCACCATTTCCTGTTGAAGGGAATGTAGTTTGTGCTTGACCACCGTATTGAACGATACCCTTACCATAAACTTGAGTTACAACTCTGAATAATACAGGTGAAGATACACCAGAGAATCCGTTTGCTGTAGCGTTAGTGATTGGTAATACTTGTAATGAAGCTAAGAAAGCTTCTGTATCTTGTTCGTTACCATCTGGTCCGATTAATTGACCTTGACCTGCTGATTGGAAACCAGATAAAGCCATGATAACTTTTCTATAAGTACCTGCTGCGTATCCTGATTGGATTAATGCGTTACCAGCTGAATCCCAAACTTGAGTTGACGCTGTGTAAGTCATTGCAGAGAAAGTACCTTTAGAGTAATCGAAAAGACCTGGAGGATCCAAATCTGGTTCGTTACCTTCATAGAAAAGGTCATATAAATCTTTATCGTTTTGGTTATAACCAGCTTGCTGTGTAGCAGGACCATTTGGTGAACCGTAAGGTGCGTAATGATCTCCACCATCTTGAGGTAATAACTCGTTAGGTGATTGATATCTTTGGATATGAGGTACAAAGTAGAATAACTTACCGATTGGTAAGTTCATTGCTTGTACTGATACGATATCGTTAGCTAATAATTTAGAGAAAACTCTTCTAACGATTGGGAAAACTACAGTTTCAAAAGAACCTGATGAGTCTGTTGTTGCAGCCTCATTGATCAAATATGATGCTTGGTTCTCAAATAACTGAGCTACGTTTTCCTTTTGGTGACCTTTAAGACCTTCTAAAAAGCCTAATTTGTCCCATTTGTTGATTGTGTCTTCTTTGATAACTTTAAGGTGCTTAAGACCGATGTTACCAACAAGACCTGATTCTAATAATGCTCCCATTTTAGTATGTTTTGTTTTTTTTTATTTTTATTTATCCTATTTTACTCATAAGATCCTTAATTCTTAAGAATTGAGGTGCCTCATAAGTTTTATTCTCCATTAGAGTCGCTGATGATCCTGTAGTAACAACTTTGTCAATCTTACCAACAGATTCGTTGATAGATTTAGTTGGTGTCTCATGACCTAACTCATCTTTTAGAGTTTTGTATAGATTTTTAGATTCTTTTAAACTTTCAACTCCGTCAAATCTTCTTAAGATGTTAATCTTTTCTTTCTTAGTTGTTGAATGTTCTGTAAATAATCTTGTAGCGTATGCCAAGTTCGAATTGAAGATTGCAACTTCATTAAGTTTAGATCTAAAAATGTTAAGTGCTTTTCTGTACTCTTCATTCTTCTCTCTTAATTGTTTTACTTCTTCTTCAACAGATTCTTTTTGAACACCACCTTTACCATAAACATAGTTTCTGTTATTAGTGATACCCTTTCTTAAACCTCTTGATCCGTCTTTAGAGCCGAAACCATATGTACGTGCAGCTTCTTTAGTTTCTTCCTTTTCGAATTTAGCGTCATCTCTACGTGATTTTGTAGAATCAAGTTTCTTATCAGCAATTTTACCATGCTTCATAGATAACTTCTCATCTTCTTTGTCTTTGTATCCTTGACCTTCTTTAGTTTCAACTTTTTTAGCTTTACCTTCCATGTTTTCACCCTTCTTGTAATCGAACTTAGGTTTACCCATACCAACGCCTTTTGTTCCTTGCTTCATTTTTTTAGGTGATTTATACTCTGTTTCACCGTCATATTTGAAGTCAGGCTTTCCCATGCCAATACCCTTAGGTTTAATTGCCATTTTAGCCTCTTTTACTCCGACTCTATTATGGTCGTAAGATTCATCTAGTTCATCTTCCTCATACATTTCTGATTCCATCTCAATGTCTAATTCAGAATCCATAGATTGTTCACCCATTTCTGAGTCAACGTCGATTGACATTCCACCCATTGGGTCGATGTCATCATCTTCAGTCACTTCGTCATCCATCTCTATTTCATAAACAATCTCGTCCATCTCATCTTCGTCTTCTTCATCCTCATCTTCTTCAAGGTGAGAATCTCCGTCGAATAATTTGTTAACGATCATGTCTATATCAGCATCTGCGCCCATGTCAGAACCCATTTCAGAATCCATGTCTAATTCCATGTCTTCTTCATCAAGTTCGTCATCCATAGACTCTTCCATTTCTTCTGATTCACCTAATTTAACTAAGTACTCAGCATCTTGATTGTTATCAGTGATGTGAATATCTTCACCGTCTTTTTTAACGATGATACCATCTTCTTCACCCATAGCCTTAAAAATTTTAAGTATTTCGTCGTCAGATGCTCCTGTTAAATCGATTGGTTCTTCAGAATCAAAGTCGTCAGATGCATCAAGATCCATTTCGATCTCGTCTTCATCTTCGTTATCAACATCCATATCCATATCTTCTTCATCAGAGTCCATGTCCATTTCAGTATCTAAGTCTAACTCAACCTCATCTTCTTCTTCTTGTTCAGATAGAGATTCTTTTACTAATTGACTGATTTCTTCCTTCATAGTAGAAGCAAGTATTCCTTTTGCATTTTGGGCGATAGCTTCTTCAACATTTCTCATTTGAATAAGCGCCTCTTCAACAATTGATTTATTTTCTTGCATAGAAAAATTTATATTTTATCCTAATAAATAGTGTCTAAATGGAAAAAAATTAAACTGTATACAGTGATAACCCTGTTTTTGTGAAATTTGTGATAGTTGCTGATGGATAATTGGTATCAACCCATGACAAAACATTGTTTGCTGATGTATCAAATACTAAGTATTGTGTATTTGTTGAACTTTCATTTAGAGTTAAATTATATCCACCCCCTAATTCATTGTTAACAACTACATTAGAGATTGATAATGGAGATACACCATATTCTGTTAAACCTAATGATGTGGCTGCGGTAATTCCTTCTTCGATTGTACCGTTTTGAATAACCTTATTTACGTCTTTGTTTGATATTAATATATTCATATTCTTTTACTCTATAAATATATCCGGACAAAAAAAAAGTGGTCTGAGACCACTTTATTCTTTTTTAATCAATTACTTCGTCAATTTTACTTTCAGATACTGAAGTTATTCTCCACTCATGTGAGAAACCTTCATACTTCTTAGTTACCTTTGCTTCTACATCGGTAACCGAAAAACCTTTAACAAGTTTTTCTTCTCTAATCTTTTTAATTTTACCAGAATTTTCATCAGGTAAATCATAAGTAATTTTTGCTACAAAATATTTTTCGTCCATAATGTTTTATTTACCCAAATAATCGGATAATTTTTTCATTAAATCAATAGACTTACCCGCATCTCCTTGAATAGAACCTGACATTATTTTTTCTTCATCTAAATTCTCTTCATATTTTAATCTATCTTCAGGGTTAGCGAATAAATACGCCCCTGGTGTTGATGGAGATGATACTAAATCGAAACAAATCAATTCAAAGTCATCTTGTACTTCATTTCTTTCTCCCACCTTTTTTAAGGACCCTACACCTCTTGATGATACTCCCATGGTAACTCCTTGTCTCATTAAGTTAGCTGCAATATCTCCTTTAGTTGATACGATACCACTCTCATGAAATCCTGGTGATGTTAATAATTTTAACTTACCCATTAAAATGTTTCCTTCCCACCAAATATCGGTGATAATATGAGCAACTCTGTCAAGGTCAATTAGAGAAGATTCAGGGTGATTTAATTCTGATGTTGATAAACCTTTAGATATAGTTTTTTTATATCTATCAGCTTCTCTCTTTAATATTCTTTCAGGGTAAAATCTTCCGTTTCTGTTAGGCGTGTTGTATTTCTGTAAAACCGCATAGAATTCAAACGGTTTTTTATAGTCCAACATGTTACTCTCTTTAAACACAGACTCATTAAGTATGTCCGTAGGAGAAACATATCCCGCGTCCATTTCAATCAAAATTCCTTTTCCTGATTCATTAGGACCAAGTATACGTAATTCTTTCATTTAAACTTTTTCTATAAATATACTTGCGGCTCTGATTTGTTAATATTTCCGTTTTTTGTTAATGTAAAATCAAAATAAGAATTATTATTAAAATTTTCATTATTGATTTTTTGTACGATTTTTTTGATGGAGTCTTTAACTTGTGTAGACTTGAAATCCAACTCTAATAATGTAAAAAGATTAATTTCTAAATTAAGAAATGATTTTTTACCGTAAACAATTCCGCTAGTTCTAAGATCAAGATCTACGATTGTTTTTTCTTCATATAAGTTTCTATCAAGATTATTGTATACTGAATGTTTTATTTCTCTACTAAGGTTACAGACAACTCTATTCCAATTGTCTGATGATATTTTGGGATTAACCCATGATTGTATGTTTATGTATATTGATTTTAGATTCTTGGAATCGACTGTTCCAAAATTAACTTTTAAGGATTCGAAATTATTTATTCTCGACGTTTTTCCTTTCTTCATTATGTTTCATGTTATAAAAGTTTATTTGTTTGTATAAACATAGAAAATTTTACACCATTAGTCAAAAAATGACGAATCTAAAATATATTTAATATTATGATAATTGTAGAAATTGGAAAAAATGAAAATTTAGAAAGAGCATTAAAAACTCTTAAGTCTAAAGTTATTAAAACAAAACAACAAAAAATACTTTTTGAAAAAAAGGAATTTGTGAAACCTTCTGTTAGAAAGAGAACACAGAAATTAAAGGCTATCTACTCTGAAAAAATGAGACGAGGTTAGATTGATTTTTCTAACGAACTAATTCTAACATAGTTCATTTGATTAAATTCCTCCCCTCTGATTTTATCAATAGTTTCTGAAATTTTAGTCTTTAACTCAACCTCACTTTCACCTTCTAAGATAGTTTGTAACTTTGTTATTGCACTTTCTTTTATAGTTGTGAATTCTGTTTCTAACTCTTTTGGATTACCAGTAACCACCTTTAAAAAATCTTTTTTAGTATTCTCATCCATTGTATCAACATAACTTTTTAAAGTTTGATTGGCAACGCTAACCATAGATTTTAAAGGAATGTTAATAGACTCGTTAACTTTATTGGGCGATTTTTTTAATGTATCTACAAGATTTTTCTTAGCTTGAATTCTTTCAGAAATATTCAATGACTTAACATAAACAATTGTATCTAAATCAGAATATTTGTTATTAATACTCTTAGAACTAAATTTAGGTAATTTTGAAGAACCTAAAATTGTTTGAATTAATTTAATCCCTTCCTCCAAATATTCTTTGGCGTCAGATTCGGACATACCTTTCTCTGATGTTAAATCATCATATAAAGAATATAGTTTTGAGATTGATTTATTGGTCAGCACGTTTTGATGAAACTCATTCATCACTTTCTTGAAATTTTTTTGGTCTTTGTACGACTCAATCAAACTCTCTTCTATTATGGATTTTACTTCTCCGAATGTCATTGGGACTTATTTTTTTAATAAATATTAGGAATTTAATAAGTTATCCAATTCTTTTTCCATTTCTCCTAAAAATTGTTGACCTTGACTCAAATCCAAAATATCTCGACCTTTAATCATATCATTTTCTAACAAAATATTCATGTTAGCGAAACGAGATTCCGGTACTGTTTCTGGTGGTGTTTCTCCCGCAGGTGCCTCTTCAGGACTAGGAGGTAATTCTTCACCTCCTGCTGGTGTCGGGAATCCTCCACCTAATGGTTCAGTTACTTCACCCTCAGGAGTTGCTCCTGATGCTGTTGAACCTGAAACAGTTCCATATAATTTATCTATATTATCAAAGATTCCTGTTTTTTGAATAACAGCTGGAGTATTCTTAAGTTCTTCACCAACAGCCTTTTCAATTCTTTGTTGTTGTAAATCAACCTTAATTTCTTCATCGGAGAATCCAAGAATGTGTTTTTTAGCCCAAGTAGAAGATACAGGTTGTATACCATTACCAGGATCTGAAACTGCGTCTTTGTATAGTAATACTTTTTCTTTCCAAACATCGATTTTTAATAAATCTGCTTGAGTAGAAGGATTTGTTAATCCAAGTGTAAAGTTTTCAATTTCTTCTTCAAAACCTAATAAGAATAAGTGAATGATGGCAACTTTGTTAAGTTCTGCTAACATACTCTTTTGAATTCTATTAATAGTTCTGGCGAATCGAATATCTTGTAAGGCCAAATTTTTTCCATCACCAACAACGTCCTCAAAACCTAAGAAAGCTTTAGGTACACGAAGTGCTGTTAAAAGTTTCTTTTGGATATATTCAATGTCCGCAATTTCGGCTAAGTTCTGAGCTCCTGGTAATGTGTCAATTGGACTTGGAGCTGCCGGATCTCTAACAGGTACGAAATAATCTTGGTCAACTGCCATCTGATTAAATCTCATATCAACATTACCTGTTTTTTGATCAACAACCTGATCTCTTTTGAATTTGTTCGCAACACGTTGTACGTAGGCTTCAACATCCGCATCTTCCATATTACCAACAAACACTTTGAAAATTCTTCTTTCAGGTGCTCTTGATGTTCTATAGATTAACATTGCATCTTCAGACAACAATAATTGTTTCCATATTCTTCTTGCCTTTTCCAACATAGATGTTCCGTATGGAAGTTTTCTGTCGTCACCTAATAATCTAAAGTGAGCAATTTCCCATGATTGGAACTCCATGTTTTTATTCTTCCAAGTAAAATGGAGTGCTTTATGTTCTGTTGGATTTTCAATAGATTGTGCTCTTCTTTCGTGCATACCTGCTTCAACCCTTTCAATTTCAATGTTCGGTAATTGTTGTACACCAACAACACCTTTTTCAGGGTCTAATTTAAGATACACAAAATTATCACCATACTTACATGTGTTTCTCGTCCACATCGCTAAGTTAGTGTTAACATCCATCGTATTGTTAAATAAATCGGCTAATACACCTTTGATTCTTTTTGACTCAGAATAAATTTGTAATATAAATCCATCTTCATTTGTTGTTGTAGATTCTTCAGCGTAGATATCTAACGCGGCAGAAATTTCAGGAGTATACTCCATTGACTCATAATCATAAACTGATGCAAGTCTTGTTGGTTCATAGTAAACCGCTTGAGAATACATATTGTTCTCAACTTTCGCCCATTGGTTGGACAGATAAAAGGTTTGCTGTGCCTGAAGTTTTTCACGCTCATATTGCTCCTTATCTTGGGTTCTTAATAACTCTTTTTTATCAAATTTAAGTGTAGGATAATCTTGATTCAAAAGAGAATTAGGACCAAAAGCTTGGGATAATCTTTGCCAGACCGTTAGGTTCTTTTCACTCATGTTATAATTCTATTTGTTTCCTGGAAATATTAAATAGATTACTTCCCGAATAACCATAAATACTTTTGATAATCGCTTTTTGACGCTTCTGATGGATACCTTCCACTATTTGATCCACCCGCAGGTATCATAGGATTAAAAAAGTCGGCCCTATTTTTATTTTCACTAACACTTGTATGCCATGCATCAATCATAACCTTTGTTTGACTTACAACTTTAGATAAACTTTGGAATGAAGTATCTCCGACATAAATTGCCATAGATATCGCCATAATCAAATCGTCATGATGTCCTTTTTGATGATCGGGTCTTCCATGAACATATATGAATTTACCCATTTCATTCAATAACCTTGATGATCTAATTTTAAAATCATGTCTTAGTGCCTCCTCAAATGCTGCAATAATTTGAACACGTTTGTTATTGAAATTAATTCCAGGTATTTTCTCATCCCTTTTAGGATCCCACTTATATTTGTTTTTATCGGTAACACCCTCAACATATAAATTCTTATACCCTAACTCTTGTAGTTTTCTTGCTGTTGCAACACCCATACCTCCTGTTAAATCCGTAACACCAAATGCATTATACATGTTACCCCACTTAAATGCAATTTCTGCCAATGTATCTGGTGGTAGTTTTCCGACGTATTCAAACACTTGTTCTCTATCGTCGAAGTCTATTATCACAATACATGAGAAGTCCTCTGAATCACCTCTGGATACATCAATACCCATAATATACTTGTGTGTTAATACAGGTTCTTTCCATATCCATAAATTACCAGCCATCATCTTACCATCTGGTTCTTTGATGTCGTTTTCTTTAATTCTCATCAATTGGTTGGCATCAAACACATTATCACCTGATCCCAAGAAGTTACACTCTAATTCTTGTGCAACTTTCCTCTTGTCATACTTAAGTTTTTTAACCATTCCCTCAAACCATGTTGAGTAAGGTTTAAATCCTTTATCCAAATATTCACTTACAATCGTGTAATCTCTCTCATATGAATTTTCAACTGTAAGATCAACTATCTCTGTATTAGGGTAATTTTCTCGATTTAAAAGATATTCAACAAGGTCTTCAGTTTTAATCATCTGTAAATCTTTATTGTATCTTGGATCTTTAAACCAAAACATCTCAGTGATGTTAAAAGTATTCATCTTTCTAAGAGCTTGATCGTAGATTTCATAATAAATCGGATCGTATCCATTTGGTGTAGAAATTACAATAACCTTACCACCCGTAGATAGTGAGGCCATACAGGCCGCCCAAAAGTCATCATCGGCTTCAATGTAAGCCGCTTCATCAAAAATTAATATCGTTGGAGTATATCCACGTAAGGCATCCTTTGAAGTTGCGACGGCTTTAACTTCACATCCATTAATAAGTTTGAAATGTCGAGCAGCATTTTTGTCAGGAGAAAATCCTGCTCCAACCCATTGAGGCCATTGTTCAGTGAATGATCTAACTTTATTGGCAAACTCAACTGCGGTGTCAAGTTTGTTGGCAATAATAAGAACCTTTTCGGGGTTATTCTTTTTGGCAAATACAAGTCTTTTTGACGCCCAAGCGGCAGTTACTGTCGATACCCCCGCTTGTCTATATTTCAGGGCAATATTTTCGTTGTGATTGTCGTAATCCTCAACCAATGTAACTTGGTCAGGGAATAAATCCAAAGGAACATACCTCTTCACTGTATTATCAAACGTTTGAAGGTATGTTCTCATGGCATACGGAGTGTTTTTCATACACTTCGTTGCTTCAATAATTAATTGTTCTTTTGTCACAGAGACTTATTTAGGTCTCGATATACCTAAACTTCCGAAGAAATCGTCAAGTCCGTCATCTTCATCTTCAGGATCAAGGTCATTTTCCTCTTGATAATCTTCGAACTCGCTTTTCATCTGCATAGCTTCTTTCATGATTTCTTCAAATCTTTGAGTTGCCCTTTTGTTCTTAGATTTTTCATCAGAAATTGCATCACCGATAATTTCTAAGAATTCGGTCGCATCAATTTGGTATAACAAGATATGGAACCAGTTTATTAGACCCCTGTTATCATCATCAAACATTTGGTCAGGTAAAGAAAATCTAATTTTTTCAACAATCTCAGGTCCAATTCTAAGTTGCATTGGTTCATTAGCCAACGTATCAACCTGCCCTTGTACTTTTTGACGCATCCCAGGTTCCTTTGGTAATCCGTGTCTTGCCTTTGATTCTTCAATACCTTTTATAATTTCATGACATAAGATTGGGAAAATCATCCCATCGGCTTTAATCACAGTATCAATTTCTCCACCACCTTCTTCTCCTTCTTCACCCTCTTCTCCTTCTTCACCATCAGGGTCTAATTCTACTTTACCCGCAACTCCTTGACCAGTCTGACTCATCATTTCAATCATTTGTTCTTGAGTGAAATACATGTAGTCATTAACCGCCATTATCGCTAAATAAAGGGGGAATAATTGTGGATCGATTCTATCTAACACTCTTTTCACACTTGGCTTTTGAAAAATATAATGTCCTTTTTTCGCAGCTCCTTGGATGATAGCATTAATAATATTTCTTTTGTGTTTCTCTAATTCTAATTGTTCTTCGTCAGTTAAATCTTCGATATCAAAAGAAGGTATTTGTAATTTTTCTTCTTCATCATCCTCTTCTTCCTCATCTTCAGGTTCTTCGGGTTGATATCTAAAATTAGATGTGTCAATTGGATTTCCTAAATTAGCATCAATCTCAACCCAACCCTCAGGAACTTCAGTTTCATCTAAAGACGCTTGGATTGCTAATTGTTCAAGTTCTTCTTTATGTCTTGATTCCACTTGCATAATATAAGGAAGTCTTGACATCATTTGCATGTAAAGGTTTTGAACCGTACGAGGACTTAAATCAGGTAGATTTGCCGATTGTTTCAACTTATCTGCAACTTTTTTAAATCTTGAACTAACCAATCTTTCTACATCGGCAGATCCTTTCTTCATGGCAGGATTTTTACCATATAAACTTTCAGGATCACTTAATTTTCTTTCCAAATTAGGATCCATTCTTTCAGGTCTATTTCCGTAGTCTATCTGCTCTCTAACTTTTTTTGCCATGATTATTTATTTAAAATTTGAACTATTAAATCTAAAACCTCGTCTTTCGCATCTTCATGAGATTTCTTAGAAGCTTTGGGAGCTGGTTTTTCACCTGGGTTTGGGTTCTTTAATGGATGACCAGGTTTCTGTGGTCTTGTTGCGGGTTTTCCTGGTTTTGTTCCTGGACTTGTTTTAGGCTTGCTTGGTGCAACTGCAGGACTATCTTCATTAACATATCTTAATAAATCACCTTTCGTCATCTTAGCAGGTATGTGTTTTGATACTAATTCCATAATTTTGTTTTCTATAAACAAAGATACGGGATTTTTTCCTTCCTTTAATTGTTTTTTTACTTGTTTAACGCATCTTTCCCATTTTCTTGATTTTTTAGGACCGACTTGGGAATGACAAATAGCATATGCGTTATCATTAGTTTCAGATTCATTAAACTCACCCGTACCATCTCCGTAACTATCGAAACCGTCATTACTTGATGGACCAACTTGTTTAGGGTCTTGACTTCTCCCACCCTTCTCAAAGTCCATGGTATCTTCTTCATCTTCTTTCATCTCCTTCTCATACACCTCAAAAGGCTTTTTCTCAGTTTTCAATTTGTTAATTGTATTACTATCGTTTTTTGAAACCATAGTAACTTCAGATACTAATTTAGAATGTAAATCATTAATCTGAGATTCAGTTAATTTATAGACTGTTCCTGATGATAATCCTTTCTCAATCAATTCAAGGGCTTTCTTATTAATTTTCATATACTTCTTTTTTATCTATTGAGAGAATTAAATCTCTTGAATATAAAATGTCATTTATTTCTTCTTCCGTTTGTCCAAATCTAAAAACCATTCTTTCAGATTCCGTGTCTTCTTTTTCCCAAGCTAAAGCAACAACTCCATCCACGGCATCGATCATACTAAAATAATCAGAGTTCTGAATTAACTCCAATTTTACATCGGTGTTTTTCAGAACTCCTACTTTCTTTACATACTTTAATTCGGGTGGTTGAGGGTAACCATTTGATGGTTTACTCTCCCAGTTTTCTCCCCAAACATCTTTTTTTTCTGAAAATATAAATTCATATAAATTATCACCTTTGTAATTAGGTCCTAAACCGTTTACATAGATTAGATAACTCATACTAATAATCCTTCAGGTGAAATTTTTGTTTGTTTAGTTCCATGTTCGAAAACTAAATTTTTCTTATTAGTTTTTCCAACAAGGTGAAACCCGATATTTTCTTCTAAAAACTTCTCAGACGCTAATTCTTGTTCAACAGTTTCAGATATTTTTTTAACCGATTCCATTACCTTAACAACATTATGTTTTGATTGAAGTTTTTTCTTCATTCTCTTTTCTTCGTTTAATTTCTTTTCACTTACACCTACTTCAAAATATTTCGATAAAACTTTATCTACTTTTGACTCTGAAAATAAATGATCTAATATACTTTTTTCTGCTGGTGTCACATCTTCTTCCATCTCACCTTCGTTACTTGAAAACATATCAGAAACCTTATCCACAGCTTTGTCCGCAACATATCCCACAGCCATTCTTTCAAGTGCCGGTGCAATTGCTGCTTGCCATTGTTCATCAGCCTCAACTTTACCAAATCCAGCAGCACCATCGTCTACCATATCAGCATCGTTTTCAATATCCATATCAGATTGAATGTCTTCAACCTCACTGTCATCAGTTAGATCTTCACCACCCATATCATCACCACCCATATCACCTTCTTCATCAGATTCAAACTTACCTAAAATTTCATCCTTATCTTCAAAAGATAATGAATTTAAATCAACCGAAGATAAAACCATATTAATAACATATTTTATATCTTCAGAAGACATATCATTTTCTGATGCGAACTGTCTAACTTTTTGAGTTAATTTACCAGTAAGTTTTTGAATTGTTTTAAAAGTCACTTGTTCTTGGTCAACTGGATCTGATTGAATATCCATCTCAGCGTCCATCTGATCGTCACCCACTTCTAAATCCATATCCATTTCAGTATCCATATCTCCTTCAGGAGATGTTGCATCAGGTGCAGGTAATTCTGGTTCAGGAAGTGGTGGTGCCACAGGAGCTGGAGGTGCTTGTTCTACAGGAGCCTCAATTGCAGGTTTAGGAGTTTTTAAAACAAACTTTTTTTGTTCTCCAAATAAAGAAAGTTCTTCATCGTTACCAACAAGAGAATTATTTTCCTTAATCATGAGATTAAGTTTTTTTAATGCCTGAGAATAACCTGAAAAATATTTTCTATTTTTCATTGGTTCAATATAATCTGATTGGCCTTCTGCCACAAATTGCTTGATGATATATCCTTGTCTTTCTTTAACGATACCATATTGATTACCGTCGGCAAAAGTGATGTTATATTCTGTTGTAGAGTTTTCATTAACAGGTTCAGAAACAGCATCTTTATATTTTGCAATTTCCATAATTCTTTTAATCTTATCTATTCCATCTAATCTTTCACTTCCTAATGGTCTAATGTCTGCCATGTTATTATTATTTAATTTTTTTAGTTATTTAATCCGTTGAATCCTCCTAAAGCAACAGCACTTTGATCTTGTACTGTACCTCTTTGGTCTCCAATCATTGCTTGATTTATTGGGTGAGGAACATTTACTAAAGGTGGAACAACTGGTGCTGTACCTCCACTATATGATCCAAACATTCCATCCGTAAATTCGTAATATTCGTTAGCATAAAACACACCAAATCTTGTTGGCGTTGGTGTAGGAGTCGCTGTGTTTGATGGTGTAACAGTTTGAGTTGGTGTTGGTGTAACCGCTGCCGTTCCTGAAGGTGTTGGTGTTACTCCCGCTGTTCCCGTTTGTGTTGGGGTAGGTGTTCTAGTTGGTGTGACTGAAGGGGTATCTGTAGGTGTACTAGTTGTTGTTGGTGTTGTTGTTTGAGTTGGTGTAACTGAAGGAGTATCTGTAGGAGATGCTGTTATACTTGGTGTAGGCGTACTAGTTGTTGTTGGTGTTGATGTTACTGACGGTGTGTCTGTAGGTGTTACCGATGGTGTTGGGGTTGTTGTTGGTGTTACCGATGCTGTTCTAGTTACAGTTGGTGTTGGGGTTGGTGTTGTTGACGCTGTCGGTGTTGGTGTTACAACTGCTTGACAAGTAACACAATCACCATAATTTGTTGACATAAAACTAACAACATCTGTACCATCTCCAGGTTCTGCGGTATCTAAAATCTCATAACAACCTTCTGTTGTTGCACCTGTAAATCTTAAAAAGTAGTTTCCTCCAACAGTCGGCAATGAAGCGCTGTTAAAATCAACATTAATCGATGCTCCACCGACACAGGGTCCTATCAAATATGTAACTAATGCCATTTAATTTTTTCTTTATAAATATATGATCCTACGAAATAATTTACTTTATGCAAGGTTCTTTATGTTAGGAGATGATCCTGACTCGTAACTTCTTACAACTTTTGCCACAAGATCACCTGTTCCCCACGTTTTAAGTGAAGGACATTTTGCAATTTGAGCAGCTCCTATGTCGTTTTTTAATCCATTAACAATACAATCATAAAACCCATTTCTTAAGGTTTTTAATGTTGCAACCATACCGTCTTCTAACGACACGTAGTTCTGCACACCCGCAGAATTCATCTTAGTGGATCCTGGTCTTTTCCATGTAGTATTGAATGGGTTGTATTTTCCACCTTTCCCTTCGGCTTGTCTCCAAGCGTATAGATATTTTAAATTTTCAGAAGTTACAGGTGCACCTAATTCAGTTAATAATCTTTCATAAAAATTTTTATCTGTAATATTTCCTGTATCAATTTCTTTGTTCTTTTGGATTTTTGATAAATCATCGTCAGAAAATTTTCTAATCACTAACATAGCTGTCAAATACCTCAAATCAAATCCATCTATTTTTCCATCAGACGTTAATCCAACAGACTTTTGAAATTCTTTTGTCGCGTTTTCAGTTTCAGGACCAAATTTTCCGTCTATCCCCCATTTTGGTAATGAAAGTCCTAAAAATTGTAAAGCAGTTTGTATCACCTCAACATCTTTATCGTATGTAATTTTACCTGGCGAGTATGTAACACTTTTATTAGATTCTGCCATTCTCATTAATTCTTGGATGAACTTTGAGTCTCCGACTAAATCTGAAATTTCACCGTCTTCACTGAACTTCTTACCGTACTTTCCTAATTTTTGACCTTTAGCACATTTTAATGAACCATCATCATTTAAGAACTCACGAATATTATGTCCTGTCTCAACGCCTATGTGTACGTGGTCATAAGAACTTCCTGGAAAATCCATAACATATCCAATTAATTGACCGCATTGGATCTTATCTCCTTTACCAACAGTGGATCCTTTCAAGTGAGTATAATAAATGTCAGGTAAACCACCGTCACTATCTACTGTAAAACTTTGTCCGTATAATCTCTTTCCTCCTCTTTTAATCACATCTGATCCGTAATCTGAGAAAACTTGAACAGTACCACCGGCTAACGCAAAAACAGGATCTCCGATTGATGCTTTTATATCCCAAGCATTACTCGAATGCCATCCACTTTGCCCCGCATGAGCTCCGTCTTTTGGTATTGTCATATTGCTCCCACCTAATAGGTAATTGCTTTCAACTTCATTCAAATATTTTGCAATAGATTCAGATAGAGATTGTTCTATCGATAATTCTTTGTCCATGTAGTTGTCATATGTATTGAATAATTTTTCAATCATTCCATTTCTTCTCAAGAATTTGAATGTCAAATTTTCATACGATAATTCTCCGTCTTTATCTAAACCAGACTTCCTATAATCTTTCAACTTAGTTTTTAAATCCTCAATTTTCTTTTTTCCTTTTTCTAAATCTTCACCTTTTAATTCTTGTAAAGCATTCTCAATTTTTTCGTTCCAATTTTTTACCTTATCTTCTATTACCGACTTATCAATACTAACCTTTAATTTTTCAGGTTGATTTATCCATTTGTCTTCCATTACAGAATAGACACCTGAACTTTCATGTTTTTCTTCTGATCCTTGAGCATATAATTCAACATCATATCCAAAGATTTTGATGTCGTGTTTGTCGTTGAAAACTTGTTTTTTTAAATTGAAAAGTTCTTTGTAAGTTTCTTCTTCTTTTCCAAATCTTTCGAGGTCAACAATAATGTGTAAATCGAAATCAGAATATTCGGACCAATTAAAGTTGGCTAATGACCCTGTTAGGGTGATATCTTCCACAAAAGCATCATCACCAAGATAGTCAATAAATTCTTCGGCAATTCTCATCAACGCCTTTTTGACGTTAGATTTCATTTTTGCGTCTTTAGGATCTTCAGGATTGTTCCAAATTTTTGGATTCAAAGTATCTCTAAGACTGAAGCTATCTAATATTTTTTGGAAATTGCTCATCAGATATAAATACTCCGTTGATTAGAGTTTTTTATACTGATATTTCTTTGAGATGTCTGTTGTGAAAAATTTTCCTTGTGATTCGGACATTCTAAACTTAGTGTATACCGCATGTGGTACATCTTTATACTCATATTTAAGTCCATTATTAAACTCACAAACCAATACCTTGGTTTCAGTGTCATATTCAGTCTTTTTGATGTTAGAAGACTTAATCTCGTTAATAATCTTGGTTCCCTTTACTTCCTCCTTTGTAATTCCCATCGTTCATTGGTATTAATTCATTTATTTTTTCTATTAAAGGCATGAGGTATTGTACCAATTGATCATGACTTATATCAAAACCATAATCTCTTATTAACCGAAATAAAGTATTTTTTTTACCATTAAACTTTTCTTGCAGTTTCATCATCTTGGTTGTGTAAATCGGTGGCTTTTCTAAATCTGATTCTCCAAATCCCAATTCATATAAATGTTGTCTCAATTCAAGATATATGTCCAATAACTCTCTCACCAAAGAATTATTTTCCAAAAATTTTTCAAATAGTTTCATATATTATAAATACAAATCCCCCGTCATTTGGACGAGGGATTCAATCTTGAATGGTTAGTCATTACAAAAGACTAATTTTTTTCTTCTCTTTCTTTTTGAA